>PNEN01000142.1:7279-28610 GCA_002933655.1 Cercospora berteroae | reverse complement strand
TAAGGCGACAAAGTAACAGATAAGGTACTTATTAAATTACTTAGGCAGTTTAAGAACTATATAGCGACATAGTGTTAAGAAACACACGATTAAACAAGCTTGAATTAGATTGAGAATCCATGCCAAGTCGCCAAGGTAACAGACTTTTGAGATAGTACTGTAATAACATCGAATGGGGCTGGATTCGGGTTAATAAGAAAGGAGACGATAAACGGATCGATGGCTTGGGAGCAAGCGGCAACGAAAATTTCTAGGACGAGTACGATGAAGATGACAACGACGGCACGTTGCTGGATGCCGGCAACGATTGTACCAGTCGATAGCTTCGGTCAAAACTGTTATTAAGCTTCTAACGATTATTGCGCAATTTGGAAAAGCATGCTACCTCCACGCGTCGCTAATAGACTTCAAGAATGCTCCGAACTTCGACTTGCAAGGAGCGAGGCGGGAGCCCTCAAATACGACCTGCCCGTAGTGTATTCAACTGCATCGGAGACTTCAACGCGCTAGTGGCTAGAACGCAGCGTATTACCAGACATGGTATACTACAGTTTGTGCGAAATAACCAGATTCGTCTGTTATTGCCTTTGCACGCTCTTAATGAGCTCAATCGTCAGAAGAAAGGGACAACCAAACATGCGTAGGATGTTAGAGGAACACTTCAGTGCGCTACGGACAAGTCTCCTAACACCCCGGCTGTACAAGGGACATAAGCAACTTATGAGACATAGCTGCTGGATGAACGTTTCGCGGACCCCTGTACTCTGTTCTCCGAGGGCAATTACGATTACCTCTCAGACTCAGGCTGGCCCTCCCGCTACCACCTCAATATCGGCAATCCTATCTACGATATCTTAACGACGAATGTATTTCCTGCGACATCCGCCTGCCATTCACCCCCTTCGCCTTCGCTTCCATCGCTACCGCACATGTCCGGCTTCTCTTAGACATCTTCCTACAAGCGCCAACGCACTAGCACACACAACCGGGTAAAGGCACGCGTTACGCAAGGTATACTGGGGCGCCAATAATAGCATTATAATGGATTCCGCAGAAGGAACGCCTGCGGGAATGCTAACTGGCTGTGCTTGCTGGGGAGGCTGCAGCTGCAAACGAGGTCACGGCCCTCGCCATCGGCGCTGCTTTCCTCTCCGTCGGATGCCCAACAACAAGCTAACGCCGCCTACAAGAAGAGAAGTGAGGCTAACGTTGCTGCTTGCAAGCAAGATTTCGAGTCGGTCGTAAACGAGAGAAAGGTTTAGGTCGCTCACCAGGTAGTAGAGCTCAAAAATCGTTACCGAGAAACGAGAGGCTTAATTGTTCCCCAGCGAGAAACGTACATGGTAGACATCAAGAAAAAACGATAATTAGATTGCTGCCATGAACACGAAGTACAATGTCGACATCAAAAAGAAGGAAGCTTAGCTCGCTGTCGAGAAGGGAAAGTACGAAGCCGACCTCAAGGAGAAGGATGTTCAGATCGCCGCCGTATTAAATGGACATCGATAAGAAGGAAGCTCAATTTGCTGCCGAGAAGACGGAACTCGAGTCTGTCATCAACGAAAATAGTGCTTAGATTGCTGCCGTGAACACCGAGTACGACACCGAGATGAGGAAGAAAGATGCTCAGATCGCTGCCGTAACTATGAAGTGAGCGGACATTCCGGAAAAGGAACTTCAGTTTGAAAGACGTACGGAGATGATGCAACTTGGCCATGCGTTTTCTCGACGCCGGTCCCACCACAGCCCTCATCGACCCGTCTGTCGCGCGCCTGCAGCGAATGTGGACGTTGTGAAGGCGCTGCTCGTACCTGGAGCACTTGCGCAGATTGCAGAAGGAAGCGAGGCTCTCCCGCACGCTGCTCACTTAGGTTGCGCAGGACGCGGCGGTCGCTGATATCTCGGCTTGTTAGGATCTGCAGGGACTCGAAAAGTGGTGCGAGGGTCTTTCCGATATGCTGAGCAAGATCTCTTCGTGAAGCTCGGCTAGTCTCAGTTAACAAGCGAGCGTGGAGCAAGACATGTCGGGGGTGCTGTCCGCAAGATACAACGAGCTGGGCAAATGCCAAGATTGTGATGCTGCCTTCTTGCATGGTTTGGACGAATTCGTTAAGCAATGGAAGGACATTACGCAAGTCTGCTGCTTACACTGTTAACCTCGGTCCGTTCTTTACATTTTGTGCCGGTGGTAGGCAAGGGTGGCTGCAACATCCATTTTATGCAGTGTACGAGCATTCCGAAGCTAATGATATATAGTCGTCTGGACAGACAATACGCTGCGTGACCTGTAGAATTAGATACACGAACTAAGATATATTATTTAATGCCTTGCAAATACTTGTTCTTGCTTGGCGAACTCCCTGCTTGCACGAACTCTATCACTTGGCTTGCTCCACTCTCACAGGAATTCGATACCAATCGATCCGCTATACGGACTGACTACAGTCTAGGTTCACAATACACGCGCCTCCGACGCTCCTAATCGATCAATGTTCCGAATGGGGGCCGACCGAAGCCTTATCGCCATTCCGATGCTGCGAGTTTGTTTCGTGAAAACGAAATGACTACTGGCCTCTATCGTTAAGGTCACCCGTTGCGGAATGTCTAAGAGGACTCTAAAGAGCGTCCATTCGAGAAGCAAGGCTATAAGGAGAAAGATCTCGAGAAGACGAACGACGCAGCGTATACCCTGCGCTGCAAGACCAAGTTGGACCTTAGCTTCGTCCTCACTAGGACATGTTCGTTCGTGCCGCGAGATCAAAATGCGACCTCTGCTTCAAATCTCAGCCCTTTCCTCCCCTGCTTCCTTACCTCCTCATGTTTGACGAATGCTTCATGAGAACTGCTTCCAGACTAGTAGGAGGAGTACTATGTCCAACCAATCAGCTAAGGTAGGATTGATGCAGGGGAGCATGAGGAAAGCGTTTTCGCGAATGCCACGCTCTCTAAGTGAAATGCGACATGGAGCTTTTTTTTTAGGGCAGAACACGCAGAATTCGAAGGTGCAGCATGACGTTGATGGCAACATGCGACCCTCCGAGAACGGTAGCTCGAAAGCAGTCGAGAATAACTCGAAATGCAGTAGAGGGTCGGATCCGGAAGGAGAAATCCCGGCTCCATTGCAACCGCGTTTTATAGCTTCCACATGCGCGAACTGCATCTTATGCTCGAATGGCTCCACGTTCGCGCTACCGTCTTTGTGGACCCGAAGATTGCATACCTGGCCATGATACCCAAGTCGCATATGCTGCCGTACTACAGTCGTGAGGAAGATAGTGCGGTCACTTGGAGCCGTAGTCGTCCAATTATCTACATTTAGTTGCCTGTTAGAGGGAAACGGCTCATTGTTTGCAAACAGATCATGGTCGAGCGATCACACTCAGCTGCAGCCATCGTGCTGAAGGAGACCATGGATAGGAATATGATGGAGTTCCTCTTGCGCCAGAAGGGCTTTGAAGCAAGGTGTGTGAAAAGCCTTTGGAAAGCGCTATCGAGAAGTTAGTGAATGGTATACAGCTCCGCATAACAATGCCAGTCGCCTTCTCCCACGGGACTACAAGCTTGAGAGATGTTTAATCCATGGTTGCCGTCATGGCGAGCCCCTCTTCTCTCGGGCGTCGAGCTAATACACATTCCCCCAAGCAAGTAGGGCCAGTGAAAAAATATGCACGTCGCGAATGCATCGACCACCTTTGTACCACTCCAGAAGACCGATATTACAAGGGAGTGTTGAAGGAATATAGCAGGCACATTGCATCCTCACAGTGGGAGTGCTTCCCAAAGCTGACGGGAATCGAGCGATTGTAAAGACTCTCCGAAAACGCAGGAGTGCAGACGGGGGCATGCTGCAGCAACAACCTCAGCTGTTTCGGCTCCCATTGCTCTCTTGTGCCAGGAGATCTGTTGTGCAGTGCCAGACTGAGGGCGTGCTATTGACTTATCGAACGAATGTACTATTGATACTTGCGCTCTTATAAAGCGAAATTGTCGTTAGTGTCAATCGTAGGGCAAGAGCAAGTTGATTAAAGCAAAGGTGAGAAAGTCACCAAACGCGCTCATGATCTCTAACGATTGGAATAGTGACTCACGATCAGCAAAATCCAGGCCATTGTAGCATTAACCTTTTCGCCAAAAACGCCAAAGAGTTCGGTCTTCTTCTCGTGTTCAAGAAATTCTACTTCCTACAAGGAAAGGAGGTCGCTAAAACGAAGCCATCGGTATTACTGGTATGATTGGAGAAGGAACACCTCGGCATCAAGGAATGCTTCAAAATTCACAAAGTCACTGCCATCGATCTCTGGCGAGCAGCATATCCTAAGCAGCTTGAGGAGGTTCGGTGCAGATCATGGTTCCGCACTGATATGCAGCAAGAAAAGCGGAATTGAAGAACTCAAGAATGAAAAAGATCAACTTGCATTGGAGCTGAAGGCTTACCTCGCGATGTTCCCGCAAATTTGTCGCCTGCCCTCGCCGTCCATACTATCGTGGAGCCCCCCAAGCGCGGAATTATCGTCTTTCCAAGGCTGCACACTTTTGTCACCAGCACGGCCGTTCTGTTCTGCGAGCGCTTCTCAGGCACGCCTTTTCCACAAGAATTCACCAATGATGCTGACATCTCTGACTCTGATGACCATGATCTGAGGCATCCAGCCACGTGATGCAATAGGAGATCATTCAGCTGCCAAAACACCATTGTCCGCGGAGCTTCGCGGCAACCAATCCACCTGATCCTCCGAACTCGATGCCTCTTACGCAAGCAGGCAACGGAAGAGGGAGAGAGATGCCCAGGCTGTGGAAGGAACACCAGAGGCTCTAAGCTACTACCTATTCTGGTCAAAGCGAAGCGGCAAAAGTAAGCAGCAAAACCTGATGCAAAAGGGCCATCTCCAGCTTGCGCGGAATCGAGTCGGAACCAATATTTCAAGAGAACTATTTATGAGAGGCGAAGATGGGGCTCGAAACTACGACCTTGGTAAATTGTTCTCTTGAAATGTTGCTTCCAGCTCGATTCTGCGCAAGCTGGAGACGGCCTTGTGATTCAAGCGCTCCTTTCTAATGTATAGTTCAGACGTTCGGTGCAATCCACCTGCCTTTCAATAGATCCCCCCAGACCGGCTAAGCCACTAGAATCTACTATCGATCAATGTCAGCTCGCGATCATTCTTCCTTCCACTTAATGTGCTAACGACGTCGAAAGGATGGTCTCTTCGAGCGCCCAAAGTTAGCGATCAATACAGTGATCCTCACACCGTAACGAGGCACCACAGGCAGAAGCCGAAAATGTGAAAGTCAAGAAATTGCCATCTAGCCGAATTCAGTCTCAGGGGTCAAATTCGAGACGAGAAGTGCATGGAACAATAGCCCATAGTCTCGTTATCATATGGCCTCAGCTGAGCGCTGCGAAAGAACGAGAGAAGAGAAGTCTCTCACGCCCGCAGCCACCGAGCAATGTTTCTGGTCCATAGATCACATGCATCCCGCTCAGCCATGCAGGGTGTGGTCTCTGGACTCGTACTCAGGCCGCAGCCTTGACTAGTGGTGAGTGGAGCGGCGGAATCGCTGTCTCTCTGTGCAGAACGGCACGCACAACGGTAGTAGCACGCATGGAAGGAACACGCCCCATCGCTCATCTACGGCACGTTGCGAAATGATGCGCCTTTTCGACATCACAACGCTCTTGACCCGCGTTGCTTCTCTCTTTCCTCTCCTCCCACCGGGAGAACGACCCTCGGCATCGACACGACAGCACCGGAAATAATGTCCACCATCACCGTTACCAACAAACCCGATCACGTAAGTTCCACCGTCTCCTATGTGCCCGCCTTGCATGTGCACGTGGTCTAAGTGGCATTACAGGTCTTTTGCAATCTCTCGCACGAGCAAATACGTGAAGGTACTCGCATTAGCTGGACGACGCCCGTTACTAACAAGATATATCAGTTCTGCGCTGCGAATGGCGTCTCGTGCCATGCTTTGCCTGGTCCGGAGATGAGTCTCGAGCTCATAAAGTGGGTATCTGCACCGTGTGTACTGTCGCATCCTGCCGACCTCCTGCAGGTACATTGGCTTCATAACCTCTAACACGACCGTGTTCGAAGATGCCTTGGACAAGACCATTAGCTCTATCAAGCGCTACAACAAGGCTAAGGCTCTATAGGGATTGCTGGAAGAGTACTTCCTAACCGGCAACAACGGCTCCGATTGGCAGTGTCGATTCTGTATGTGGCCGACCGCGTAGCAGTTCTCCCAGCACAGCGTCAGCGAGTCGGAACTTACAGCAACGCTTTGCGCAAATATGGACTGGATGCCGGAGCGTCGTTGCCCTACGCGCTCTGCTAAAGCCTGCGTTTCTGCTGCGACAGCGTTGCTGCGCAAGAGCTGTTTTACCGCTGGCAAAGCCTGCTCCGATCCCAGTATACACTGCTATAGGCTACAGTTTTGACAAGTGTTCCCGTCACCGCTACGTCCCGGGACTCCGCTACCGGTACACTGCTATCGACTCCAATATCGGCTAGGATCCCCGTTGCCGCTACGCCACTGGCAACTGTCGTCAAGAACAATCGTAGTCCATTTCACGCCACATCCGCTGAGATGCTTGCTGCCGCAAATCCTAAGAGCACCGAAGCTCAGCTGGACCACTTCCGCAACAGCTCTGAAGGCTTCGAGAAGATCCGTGACACATTCCGCTCCAGCATCATCGCCGCAAATGCCGTCCTACATGGAGGCAAAGAGGAATATCTAATCCGGGCAATGGCACGACCAAATGTGCTAGTCCAACAACATGTGTACAGGAGAAGCTCGGCATACAGTTTCGCCGAGTTTGTAGGAGTCGGTGGAGCAAATCATCACCTAAAAATTGCGAGAGATATGCCCTCAGAAATTGTAATGCTTCACCAAGAATGCAAACCGTTTTAGTAATTCCTGGAAACCAGATCTGTCGCGCGATTTGCTACTGTGTTAGAGTATGTCAGGAACTGTGGGCTCATTCATATTGACTCGTTCCGTACATGACTTGGCTGAGCACCAATTTCGTGCCTCGCAGTGCCTAAGAACAATTCTTGATTTCTCGCCGAGCACCCTAAAGCTGGCGATAATCGATATAAAACACACGCAGAAGAAAACCGCCTACAATCAGAATCTCTGAACATCAAGAATGGTCCTGCGCTGTAACTTACCGCCATCGAGTAACTTTTCGTTTGATATGTCCATCTTGAACTCTTATGTGAAGCTGTGTGAACACTCTTGAACTTCTGGTAGATGTTTCGAAAAGAGGACAATCTGAGAGGTGGTGGCCGCAGACGCAGCGAATTCGAAGAATAAGAGGAGCGCAGCGACGAAGCTGAGATAGATTCGCCAGCACCTTGTCCGTTGGTCGACAGAGCTGGACCCTGCTGATAATAGGTGTCGCTACTCTACTAGAGTCCCCAGATCGTACGCTGCAGCGAGACATCCGAAAGCAGGTAAGAATGTGGGAGGCCTGGCCCAGTCTCGAAAAAAACTTGACTGTCGTCGTTAACTGCTTGGAACCGAGGTTGCCCAGCAGTTGGTTGGGCTTGGACATCGATGCGCTGCTGATGCTGGCTGTAAGTGGCCCGTTAGAATCTCTTCACAAACTGCGGCGGAAAGATCGACCAGACGCTCCCGAACCTCTCTGCGTACTTGCTGATTGCTGATCAGGCCGGTTGCCAAAGTCTATTGGCAATGGTCTCAAGCACAGCGTCTCGCTTCTACGCTCCAATTGCTGCTTGCTAGTTCTCTGTTGACACCTTCTAAATGGCTTGTATAGCTGTGGCGTTGACGTTGTTCTCTTCATACTCCGTGAACTCACTGACGATGTCTCCATTTGTATATGTGGTGCCTTCGTTGGTATGCCAAATAGCGCCCTGTTCCTTTTCTGTGCTGATGCTTTTCGCGCCAGATTCACTTAAATTCCGCCCAGATGTTGGGAGCGTGCAGTAGCGAAGAGTCTGTGTCACCATATTGCTCGCTTGGAGTAGCTTGACATGTCGTCCTTTGCTTGTGTTGTCGGATGCTTGGAACTGGCAAGGTATCGACGGCAGCGGGGTTCCTTTCGGCGACGGGCTTCCTCATGTTGACATCGTGGGTTTCTTCCCGGCCACCGGTATCTACCTGGCGGCAAGCTTCGTCACGACGGCGGACTTCTTCAGCGTTCGATCTCGGAGATCTCTCAAAATCCGACAATATCATTCCACGAGCTTGGCGGATGTCGACGAGATGATTGAAGCCCTAGTACTAATCGATTTCATCATTGGCCGAGTGCCGAAAACGGCGAGGAGTTCTTTGCGCGGCATGAGCAAAGGTGTTACCAGACCTCGGTCGAAGACATCGAGTTGCGCGTCAGATTACGGTGCAGAAGAAAAAGGTCCTAGTCGAATCGTGACTTTTCTGGAGACCTTGAATACCGCTCTTTTTCCGCCCGGCTACTCTGTGCCGTACTATGCAGAGATCAGAAATATCTTCCATTAGTAGATTTGCATGAAGCTGCATCTCTTGATCAACGCCACCTTCAACAGCCAGGAGACCTGCGTGAACAATGGAGAACAGGCTCGGCATGCTCATCATCCCGTTATGCGAGAACCAGATATTGTAGTTAGGAAGCGCAGTTCCAGAGGGCGCGGATGATGACTTGTCCATGAGTGCTGACATGCGCTTCGCCGCAAAGTCCAGTCTTCCCTTTCGAAGGTCGGTCGTGCGAGCCAGAGCCTCCAGATACGAAGAATATGAATAACTCCGCACGTTTGAGAGATTAATCAGCAGTCGAAGAGAGCACGCACTTGCTGTTCTCTGCTTTGCGAACATCGTAGTAACCCGAGCTTTCCATTACGTAGTCTAATGCACGAATCTGTTGCCCGCCTCGGATCTGCCTGTCATGGCTCTCAATTGGTCTGCGACGGCAGTCATCTGCGGCTACTGCTGCGTGTTCTGTACAGCAATTTGTCGATCGTGGCAGTGTTTGTGTGAGCGTGCTCAGCATACGTAAGGCCGCAGTGTGAGGCGACACAAAATGCAACGCCAGTGGCACAAATTCGAGAGGCAGTCAGCACCGCTGCAAACGAAGTGACAGTCTCTGTAGACATGACAGTCGCCGCTGCCGTCGAAGTACTCAGATGTTGACATTTTCGAGTCTTGCGATTGATGAGCGTTGCTCGGCTGCCAGACGTCTCCGTGGAGATTTGCGGCAACATATGGTATTCCTGCACCCTCGTATCCGGTCCTTGATGACTACTAGCGAGGGCCAATCTTCTGTTGTGATCGAACTGCCATGCACTCTAGCGACCTATATCACAGCCGTCGTCTTGACAATAGTGATAGCATAACGGATCGCGAGTAGGTCTGGGGGTCGAACGGACGAGAGACTCAACCAGGAGTTGCACGACTGAAACACAAGCCGTGCAACTGCAGAGACTCGGCCAAAAGGACAGTGCGACAATAGCCCATGTCCATCCTGTCGTCAACGCGTGGCATTTTACGACTACAAAAGTTCAGCTTGGCCAATATATTCAGCTTGGTTGAATCGGCTCAACGATGTGTCAGGATGCCGATCGGAGGCCTCTGTTCGTGGGGGCTGGGCCTTCGCTGCTCTCCGGGCGACGCAAGCTTTCTTGACGCCTCCTCTGAAGGTGTTTCGACCGACTGGGGTCGCTTGGGCCACCTGCAGTGGCGTCGACGTATGCGCATCAGAAATTACCATCAATAGTTAGACTTTGAGCTGTGAGACCAATCGGGAGAGAAGGATGTACGTGCCGCTGGACCCTTTACCCATTGACATCTGGCTTCTTCTCCTCCTCCCATCCCGCAGTTTGTGGGGTCCATCGGAATTCGAAGGGATTTTGATGTAGATTTTGATGCGAGTGAATCATCCAGCTTCGAGTGGAACGACGCAATGACTATTGAAAAAACGGTCAAGCATGGATTGCTATCGTAGCGACCTGTCATTTTGAAGTTACGTGGAATGCGCCAAGCGGCATTCTACCATCAGAAATCGGAGGTGCGGTCCAACAGTTGGGACAGTGTAAGTGTCCACCCATACACCACGCCATCAACGGATGACTTATCATTCTAACGATCTCAACACGCTGCTTACTCCATCCCAGGCAAACCAACAACAGAAATCTTAGCGGCGCAGTAGTAACGCAGTTGCTGAGACCTAGCGAGCGAACAGCTTAGCACGAGACCATTGCTGCCTCCTTCTCAGGCCCTCCGGAGGAAGGTTTTGGGTTTCGAATGCTACTTCCTTCCGTATTCGTATGGCAGTCACACTTACTACCACCTTCCACACCCGCCGACACCTTCGACAGGCGTCACGTCAAGCCAACATCAAAGTGACCCCAAAATTTCAACTATATTGATGAAACGTCACGTAGTTGGCAGACTGCGGCAAAAGCCAAGTCAGGCTGAGAAGGAGACAGGACCATTGTGCCCGAGATTCGTGGAGTGCGGCGACTTGGTTGTCCTGCAGAGCTTTGTTCTGCTGGATTTGCACGGCATTAGCTCTGTTTACATCCTCAGCAATTGTTATAATCGTCAATCCCGCATTATTGCCCGAAACCCTTACGGTACGTGCGGTCCTACACGAGACGACTCTGCAGGTAGGCCATGTAGCCACGAGCACTGTCGTGCGGTATCCCGAAACCATAAACCTATCGAAACCTGAAGCATGGCTCCGCTGCTACGGCACATCTGCTAGCTACTAGGTCGGAAATTTGAATTGAGCATAGAGGCTGCCTAAGGGAGAACAAGATCGCGACCTCTGCTAAACTACTCCTAACTGGCTACACAGGCTTAGTCTCTATACTCGAGAAGATAATATCGAAAGATGTTCTATAGAGGCATAGGAAAGAATAGATAATCGGCTAGCCTAGAGCCGAGCGATGTAGCATAGTATACCTCCTTAAAGGATGAAGCATCGTCTTGTTGCTTGACGATGCTTAGGAATAGCGACAGCACCTACTGCGGCGGCAAGAGAAGGTTTGTCAACCACGATAGCAGTGCGCTAACCAACGTGAGCCTAAGTGATATCGTAGTTAATACGAGATCTCGCATTTGCATGTTTACTAACCAGCTTATTAAGGCCAGCGACCAGCTACTTATAGGATATGGCTCGTCTTTGCGCAAGGCTCATCTTAGAGTCGACACCGGAAAGGCTACGCCCGGTTTCCACTCTTTGTCCCGTATCTGCGATGTTGGGCTTATTCGTGGCAGCTCCAACGACATGAAGCTTGTCTAGGACCTAGCCGGCAACGATTGGGCGAAGGAGAAAGTTACAGAAAACATACGACAGCGACAGCGATTAGCTTGAGTGGCTATCAAACGTTATAGACCGCCGCAAAGGTCCAAAAAGCGCGACGACGCATCTGAAACAATGCGGTGATCAGTTATAGTTGGCAAGCTATAACGAAAGATACTAGCGTAAGACGGGGGATATTGCGATTCTGACATTTCAATAACAACGGGGCAACAAAACCCTTTGCTTAGTGGCTAAGAAAAGGCTCCAGACTTATATTGCAGCAAGGAAGATCAGGTGGCAAGGGCTGGAACAGAATTGGAGAGTACTGTTGGTGAACGACTCCTTCGCATGCTATATGATGCACAGGTTTGGAAATCTACGGAGTCAGGACAAGGAAATTCAGGTGGCAAGGGGTGTAATAGAACTGAGAATACTGTTGGCGGATGACTCCTTCCCATGCTATATGGAGCAATGGATGACTCTTCACCGCAGATGGAGACTTCGTAAGTAGTGTTACAAGCGCTCTCTGCTTACGCAGAAATGAAGTGGAGTAACTTAGTCAGTAGGGATCATAATTTCTCCAAGTCGATGCACCGTAGTGCCTAAGACAGTCGTCACTTGCTAGCACTCATTTCCCGTGCCCTAGATTCTCGTGCCTCCTCCGTATTTCATTTCTCAATTTACATTGCAGTCACTGTGTCTCGTATGTCTAAGAGATAGGATGAATCAGGATTGAGAGATAATATGTATACTCACATTGATACACGAAGATGAGTACAATCGCTTCTAGATCGTATCCGGAGCGTTGCTCTCGTAGTACGATCGATCTCGTACGATGTCATGAGAACCCATGCACGACGAGAGACAAACCAGTCTCAAAGCACACTCATCTTCTGAAGGCCATATGGGGAGAGCTTGTTCTTCTATTATATCCTCTACCCCACTGGTTATCAGCAGGTAAAATGATGAGCCATTGTATCGAAGAGGATAGAGATATAGTATATGGCTCCGTTGCTCTAGCTTTGGGAGTCGCTGGAGGCGAGATGGCTCTTCTCATTTCCAATTACACTCGCGACTTCACTCCTTTGTCTGATCTACCCGATATGGGGAGCGTGTGTCGTATTAGCTTTATGAACATATCCTCTTGGGTCTGTCAAGCTATATATTGCGGTTTCGAAGACGATAGTCATCGCTAGCGACGCTTGATTGACCTTGGTTGGCTTGGCAATGTCTGCGGCGATGTTCTAGCATGTGAAGAGGCGTCGGTATGTTTTAAGCCTCTGTTATCCAATGTTCCTAGTTGTTCCAAGGAGCGGATGGGCATGCAACAAGCCTCGATTCGCATCAACAACTGCCCCTTCGATACGTAAAGTAAGAGTCAACGATCGTTGGAGTCCAGACAAGGAAACGCAGCGAGGATGAAAGTTCTTGCCACTCGCATGTCAATGATGACAGATTTTTGAATATGGGCCAGGAGTTGATGATGACGGTAGCGGTGCGATGAGCAAGGAGCACTGGGCATTGAAGGGGTAGGTTAGGCACCGTCCAACGAAGACCAACGCTGCCCAGTAGGTAATTTCGTGATGTTAGAAGGGGCAAATTTTGCCAAGGTTGAAGAGCTCGCAGTTTCGGATTGGAGATGAAGAGTTTGCGAGGCCAATGAGTGGTCCACTAAGAAGAGAGTTGAACGATGCGGAGTTGTGGAAGTGACGGACAAGACGACGATTGTAACCGCGGCTGCGGCTGGGCGATCGCACCATCATGCTTATACCTACCTACACAGATGACAGTGTTGCGAGCAGTAACCGGGTGCATTCAGAAGCCGTACCGCACATCATCCTGTCTTCAATTCCTGTGATGGGTACACCGTAGTTCAACGTGCGTCTATCTGCTGAGCTTTCCATCCTCTCACTTAAGCCGTGTTAGGGTCTGCACATTTCTGTGCAGCCAGCTCAATTATCCTAATCTGCGCCTCCCAGGTAGGTGTCTCCCATCCACATCCTAAAAGACACACTCTCTGGCAGCTTGTCGTCTATGTCTTTGCCGACGGTCTTGTTAAGAAGCTGAGCGAACTTCTCCCTTGGCTTGCAGATGACCTTGTGCGCAGGCTAGTCTTTCTTCTAACACTCTTTGCTGCAGTACAGGGCCCACTTGCACTTGGAGCAGGAATGGAGCCCAATATTTGGCGCGTCCACCGCATGCTCTTTGCCACACACCTCGCAGAAGCGGACGTCGCAGAGGACCGGACGATTCAATTCCTCCAGATCCTTGACCCCGAGGTCGACGATCTTGCGGGCACGGAGCTGCTTGAAGTACATGGCGAATGCCTTTGGAGTGACTTTAACGGAAGCGAGGGCCTTTGCACTAGCAATGTCGCCGGCGATCACCAAGCGGCGAACATCTTCCAGCTCCACTCTCATGTAAGTGAGAAAGGCGTGAGCGTAGCTGTTCTCCAAATGCACTTACTCGGTACGGGCAAGCATAATTTCTCGACCGGATACTTCGAGTGGCAGTCCGAAGCGATGATTCGGCAGAGATGTGTCGCAGTCCATGGTGAGGAGAGCCAGCGTCTTGTTTTCCTCAGCGCGGCAAGGGCTTAAGGGTAAGCCTTTGCATTGAGCGACGGATTTCATATAGGTGTCTTGATGTGTATATAGACTCCAGAGAGCCTTGTTCGTCGAATGAAATTTTGAATTTATTGCCCGCGGGCGAGAACAATCTTAGCCGTAGTGGTGAAGGAAGTTTTGTGACTCTTCTCTTCAAAGGCCTTTTTCGGTGTTCGCAAGTATCTCAAAGCTCAGCAATCCAGTTCACAAATCCAGCATCGCTCGACGTCCATCACACATGCAAAAACGTTCTGAAAGCTCCAACTTACTCCATATTCATAGCTGTATCGGGGGGAACAAGGCCCAGGGACAACGGTTCTTGCACTCTGAAAGTCTGAAGGTATGAGTTTCGAGAAGTAGGAAGGGCCTGGGCTATCCATGCCTGACTTCCTGACTTCTGAAGGGGGGGACGGAAAGGTCCAAGGGTAGCGAGTCTTGCACTGTGGAAGTCTGAAGTTGATTTCGAGAAGCAGGATGGACCCGGGACCAAACAAGACTGGAAGTAAGAATTGCGTGTTAGAACGTAGTTGCTAGCGGAAGCATGGAACCCCGAGCAATATAAGTGCATAGGTTGAGCCGTACGCTGCGTATGAGAGTTGGATGCGCATTCGCTTGCTCGAGGAGACGTCGGTTTGTCTTGGAAATGGCTGTGTGACTGGCATGCAGGCTAGTACAAACACGAAGAACAACGCCAGTGGACCTATGCCTCTTCTCTCGCAGGTTGAGCATCTCCATCTTAAAGGCAGGTGTCATTGGTCCACCATGTCAAGCTTCCCAGGAGATGCACACAAGCGCAAGCGGGCATCAGCAGTAGTCCGAACAGCCATTGTCTATCCGTGGGCGATACTCGGAAGGAAGAGAGAATAGGGAGAGGAGATTACGATACCTCAGCCTGCGAGCTTGCTGGAGCCTAATTGATCACGCCAAAATCGACGGACACGATTGTTGAACGAGCCTGCGGCAGCTGTAAGCGTCCCATCAAGATGTCGCTTTCTTGTAAAGTTAGCTGTACAACATGTTCCAACCCTTCTCTTTGAAATACAGAGTGAAGGACCTACTATTTTCTATAGTGGGCGTAGAATCGATCTCGAAGGGGTCGTAATAGCGATATTACTTGATAGATTTTCGTCGCAAAGTATGGTACTCTCATGAAGATCTTATAGCGTGACTAGTCCGCTCGTTCCAGGCTCAAGAACGATGCGCAGTTTGCCATTTCCTGCTCGCACTCGACGTTACGCACAGTGAAGTAGTCGACAAGCCTCTCCAGCTCGTTGTATGTTGCTTGCAGTCCACTGTCTGTGCCATGATGATCTTCAAGCCGTGCATGCCCACGTCGATGCTTCTTCAACTCTGTCTCCGTTGTGGCGAGAACCATGCGACGGATCGCTCTCCCAGCCGCCGGCACGTCTTGTTCGGCCTCGTGACGAAGTCTCGCCAGGTATTGCTCTGAAGCGGTGACGTTGGCCGCAGCCTCTTCAATGGCTCGTTGACTGATGCTTGGACGGCTGTCGATCAATCGACCGCAGACACATGCGATTATCGTGGCAGTCCGATGCTGCAGGCCTGTCAAATCCATCTGCATATTCAACGCTGCCATCACATGATGCACCAGAGCGTTGTAGTTGCCCGTATCACTAGCAAAGCCGGTGGTTCGGCGGGATGGCGCCACGGAGAAATCGTCCCAAGCCGCTTAGGCATATTCGCGGCCGCTGGACAGTGTCGGGTCATCCGCCGTGAGTGCTGCCAGAGTGGCAGCCCAAAGCGGCGGGTATAGTATGTCAGCTGTCAAGTTGTTCGGCACTTGGTCCAGAGGCATGAACGTGGCCATAGCCACCGCTGCGCTCTGCGCCAGTTGTGGAGAATGCTCCAGGTGCAAAATTTCGGTGTCGACTGGTCCGCTCCAGTCTGGAATGAAGGCCAGCATCGTGCTCTCAATGTCCTCAATGTGTGTTGGGTATGCGTTTTCATCCTCATCGGGAGCAAATATCTCCCAGGTAATCGGTCTGGCGACTATTTGCAGCGTTGCAACGGCGACAATTGTATCGTGTGGGGGAACTGACACTCCTCTTCCTGCCTCATTTCACGCGGCAGCTTCGGAGGCGCGCTCTACATCCTCGCAAAACAGTATGCACAAGTGCTCCACATCGGGAGCGGCAGGCGGGCGAGCGGTTCTGGGAGACATGCGAAGGATGGTCACGCCAGGAGAGTGTGCGAGCCACGGGTGGAGACGACGGCCATGGTCGACTGAAGTATTCGTGATGTACGCCAGACACCGCCGGACAATGGTCGGGACATGCTCTTCCCCATGTTCGCGGCGACGCTTCTGGCGCACCTGAGATGGGTCGTCGGGGGAGTGGTGGGCGAGATTACAAGGCCGTCCATGGCGACGTGGCAGTGGTGCCGACCGCTGTGAAGGGTCGCAACAGCACCGGGCTCGTGCTTGAAAGTGTCACAGAGAGCTGTTGTCTTACTGTCCCTCGCCCCAAACCCATGCGAGACGTCTGGTGCACCAGCCGACTGATGGCCACGAGCAGCCTCTAGCTCCCACCCTGCACGCTCTATTGTTTCTTCCCCGTCATGTAGCCTGGACTCTTCCTGATTCTCATCTTGCTCTTCCTAAGCCTTTCCACGTCGCTAAACAGAGAGTCGATGCTGAAGTCCCTTCCAAGGGTGCAGAGGAACAATATTCTCCTAGCACTCCTCGCCGACGTATAGGCCGCCATGCTATTAACTGCAGGGTATCCGACCGAGCCTCCCGGCAACGCTATATAGAGACTTTGTTCTGGAGTTACTTCAACTAGGGCAAAGAAATGATTTCATCTCGCACTCCCCGCCAGACTGCTGGCCGGCACGCCGTCGGTCGCAGATATACGTTAGAAACGTTATAGCGTCGCTAAATAGCAGCTCGGTCTTAAAGTTACTTTAATAGGTGCAAAAGAATATATGCTCCTCGCACTTACCTCGAGATTATAAGCTACTATACTATCGGGTATATATAGATACGTTAATCTCCTCGGAGGGGACGGGTAGCGAAATCGGTCTACCTAGCCTATAGGAATAACTTTATATAAGCACCTTTTGCCATCTATTACTAAAGGATTTTATGCAACGTTAAAGTTAGTGCTCGCGAAATTTGCTAATAGTTTAGTATTATTAATTAGCTAGCGTTTAGCTTTATTCTTTAATCCCGTTCTCCTCTAACCTTAGCATGTCCGACTTGTCCTTATTCTGCTTTTCTTATCGTCTTAGGAAACCTTAGGTTAACGATCGTAGATTATAGCTTTAAGCTTAAATCGACGGCTTCCTTCTATCCGGCTTCTCGAATATTACCCGCAGACCTCGGAGGCTCCGAGTAGCACTAAATTATTACTAGCATATAACTAAATTCGATTATGCATCTAGGAGTTATAGTTAAGGAAATAGAAGCTCTAATAGTTATATTAACGAGGGGGAATTCCCGTCGATAATAGAGAAAGAAGGTTTATATAGCTATATCTTAGGAGTTTTGCTATAAAAGAGACCCTACTAAGATATATAGACTAGCGCCCTCGTAGTAATCGAGCGAGTTATAGTAGTATATTCGCGACTAGTAGAAAGACTCGGGTCTAGAAAGTTAGTTATTCTTCTAAGAACTAAGAAAAAAGTTATATACTCTAGATAATACTACGTACTACGCTTAAGAACTTTTCTACCTATATAGAATCCTTATAATAGCTATGAAGCTATAGATGGATGTTCGTTTATAGACGCAAGCTTATCGGCGGTTAGTTTAAACATTGTCGAGGGCGTTTTTGAGCGGCGAACGGGTTGCCGTAGCATTATTAAGGATGGTGTCACTTGTTCTATTGAGGTTGCCACATGCAAGTCGGCGATGAAGCGGCTTGGAGCAAGTAATTTGCTCGTTTGATGTAGAACAAACTCGGGTTTGTTCGTCTGCTTGTTCGTCTGCTAGATCGGCATTTCGTTGCATGCTCGCTATTAAATAGCTCTCACTCGTCGGTTCCGTGTCGCTGAGATTAATGAATCCTACCTTTGCAAGTCTGCCACTATTGCGAGTCTAGGCGTTACTCTTAAAAAAAAGCGTGCGGCGAGATTCTCGCTTGCCTCGGGTCTGGCCTCCTTTTTACTAAGAGCTTCTACGTAAAGCTTTTCACTTCCGGGCGAGTATTCGCCACTTGAAGCCCATAGCAGCTTGTTTCTTCCCTTTTGTTTCATTCGATCTTGCTTCAAAGCATCCCGAACTAGGTTGATCCCCAAGAACAGGTCTAGCAAGTTTAAGAGACAAACTTCTTTCTAGCCGAGGTGCACAAGTCTCTGTCTAGCTCCACTTGTCCAGGTACTTCTTTCGAGAATGAGAAGCCATAGCTGAGGCTAGTACGTCAGTTAACGTACGACCGGACGCATAATTCTTTTGGCGTAAAATAGACGCGTGACCGGATTCGGTTTTGCGGCAAGAAGATTCTCGGCCGAGCTTAGAGAAGAGGGTGTGCTATCTGGATTAGCAGCTGTAAGCGGAAGAAGAACGCAACTTGACAAGGACAATGGCGCCGGTGGAGAGCAAGTATCTGAGATTTAGCGACACCGCATTGCTGTAGTTCAATCCGAGTCTAAAACTCTAGTATCATCGCACACAACGCATCGAGGCCATCGATGGACAACAAACGTACTTTTTATATGCAGCTCAGGATCTCCGTCTTGTCGCTGGCCTTGCAAGTCTTTCTTGACGCTTGTCCTTGTTTCGCGCATTTGTTAACTGTACTTGCTGCTAAAAGAAAAACTTAATTTAGAGGAAGTTTGTCGCTGTCGGCGAAGCAGATATTCGTTTGGACAGCTCTGCTTACGACGATGGGAATGGCTTTCCGAATGTCATTTGGGGTTTGCATTTCAAAGAGCGTTGAAGCTGAAGTTCAAGACGCGTTCGCGTCATGTGTTCGATCGTGCCTTCATGTCCGGGACAGCTCCTGATCGGGGTAGCTGCCCGTGTTTGTCGCAGAATTGTCGAGCGGCATTGGCGAGCGAAAGTCGCACGTCGGAATAGACGCAGAAGGCAGAACAAGAACCGAAAGAAAAGAGGCGCCTCTCCTGAATCGTAGAGGTGTGCTGTTCCGATTCTGGACCGTCATCGCCTCAAGCTTATATCATGCGGCCGGGATACCACGCGCGTAAGAAGAACTTGTGACGACGGCGTGCTCGACGAAGGTCGCATGGTGATGTCCATGTTTGGAGGTGTTGGGGGTGTTCCGTTATCTGGCCCCAGGCGACTCGATCGGCAGCACTTTCCCCAATGCGGCTCCGGCACTGTTTCCAGAAGTGGGAATTCTTAATGGACTCCGCAGCGGGGCGGACGGACGGCTCGGCCCCGACGATCGGTGCACGCGCCGAGCCCATGCTTGGCGGGCATCGCAGACAAACGACGACACTTCCATATCCTCTGCGCGCTGCATCGCGCTGCTTCTCGGCTTCGACGGTGCCAATGACTCCTCTTGATCGCGTCGCCGCCGCTGTGCTGCACCGCCGAGGCCTCCTCCCGCTGCTCTTCCCGCTGGCCGCTGTCGTGTGGCTCTGCGCCTGGCCCACCTTCGCCCCACGCATCTTTGCACTGCTGCTCGTGTGCCGCCTCTTCTTGGCCATCTACTGGCACGCGTGTGGGTACCGCCACGTC
The DNA here is from genome assembly GCA_002933655.1 of Cercospora berteroae. Classification (NCBI taxonomy): domain Eukaryota; kingdom Fungi; phylum Ascomycota; class Dothideomycetes; order Mycosphaerellales; family Mycosphaerellaceae; genus Cercospora; species Cercospora berteroae. The sequence continues at coordinate 9,094 of PNEN01000142.1, read as the reverse complement.
CCGCTGTCCTCGTCCTCCTCGCTCGCCGACGTGGGCTCCCTCTCGGCGCCGCCATGCGCCTTCCACAAGCACATTGCCCGCAGCCTGGGCGCGGCGGCGGCGGTGGGAGGGGCCAGCGTCGGGGCAGCGCTCGTGGTGGCGTGGCTGGCGTCGGGGACGAGCACACCGCACGCTGCCCTGCGCGTCCATCGTGCCTTGGGCGAGCTGGGCACCGCGGCAGGGAACTCGACCCGCTTCCAGCGCGGCGCCTTTTTCGACAAGATGCGCGTCGCCACCGCGTCGTACTGCGCCGTGGCATCCGCATCGTGCGTCATGAACGCCGAGTATGCCGTGGACGACCATTTCCGCGCGGACTGGGAGCGAACGAATGCGCGATTGGTGGCCGACGCGCGCCACGCCTTTGCCGGGCGAGCCTCGGTCTCGCCATCGGCCTTCAACTGCTCCTTTGCCGCGTGGTGCAGCGGACATGTGGCCCCTGAATATCGCAGCCCGGAGGCGGCCTCCATCTATCGCTACACCATTGCTCCCGGCGTTGCCAAGTATAGCAGTTGCTTGCTCAACCTCAGCCATGCCATTGACGACCGACTTCACGAGTTCCGCGAGGCCGGTGCCCAGCTCGTTTCCATTTGGGACGACGAATACCAGCACATCATATCCCTCAACACCCCGCAGCTTTTCTTGCACCACCTCACCCGCAGCCTCGCCATTACATACAACAGGCGTGGCCGACAGCAGAAGACGCCCGACGACGACACGACGCTGACTCGCCTCATCGCAGCATGCACGCCCGTGCATTCCGCCTACAGATATTTCCTCTCTCGACCCACCATCGACGAACGCATCCATCTCCTACGATTTACGCTCAGCAGCGCACACCAGCTCGAAACTCTCGCTCAGCACTGCTCCTCTATCGCCACGAGCAGCCTCGCCGATCTCGAACGCCATAAACCACAACTCGATGATTTATGCTCGGACTACATCGACTTTGACCCTCTCATCGACGACCTCACCGCCTTCTTCCAAGGTGACCGTCCTCGCGTGCCATTCCATGTCCAAACCGACGATGACGATGCAGACACAATCACCCTCAATCTACACTCCACGGCCTGGGAACTCACCTGGGCCCGTCTCGTCAACTCCCGCATCACCACGACTCTGGATCAAGTCCTGCACGACATGACCACGCGACCCGAAGTATGGATACAAGGCCAGGCTTTCTTCCGTTTAGCAACGGGGCTCTCGCTGGGAGATATGACTTTGCAGAAGGAGAGGATGGATAGATGGTTGGAGATTGTTGATCCGCCTTTGGTCACGCACGGGAGAGAGGGAGGAACAGAGCCGGCACAAAAAAAATGATGGCGGCCCATGCATGCCCTCTCATCTTGCTGTCTCTCTTGTGTAGAAAAGCGATGATTGAAGAGAAAGCAAATGGCCTCTCACCTCCCTTCTCCAAAAAGTGAGCCAAAAAAGACCACGCCAGCTCACAAATCTCCAACCCCCTTTCAAGATGGCCCTCGAAACCGAAACCCACAACCTCCGCTCACTTAAAAATCTACGAGAAACTCGACTTGACCAAATCAAAGCGTCACCATCGATATACCACTTGAACCCGAAACACGGCTTACAGGCTGATTCTGTATTTGAAGGATTGAGACTCCTTATCACCCGACTTTTACCGCCAATGGAGCTGATCATCCATCATTATACCAACGCCATATGTACATCTCATGACCGAATATGTCCAAGTCTGGTTCCCGTCGACATGCTTCATTCGTTTCACATCGGTTTTTTTCTTTCTTTGAAATCACCAAATGT
>PNEN01000131.1:610-28105 GCA_002933655.1 Cercospora berteroae | reverse complement strand
TGGAATTGATCGGAATGCTTGTCTAATCGGGTTGCTTATTAAACACGTTAGTGCTACACTTCACTTTATTACTCCTAGACCTGTCTTTAGAGTGCATTTGCTCTAGCCGCTGTCTGCCATTAACGCGAGGCTCTCTGCGGATATTCGAGTGCTGGCCTGCTAGCGATAGCCTCAATAGTCGCATAATCTTCGGAGGGTCGGAAAGAGGTCGGAAGCGAAATGGGCATTCGTGGACAGCGTTGTGAGTAGCAGGAAGGAAAGCCCATACAGAACGTAGCGAGAAGAGGCTGACGGGTCAGGAAATGTTCAAGCCTGAGTTGTTTCCACCGGTATAAGTTTTCTAGGATTGACAGAAGAGCAGTATAACAAGAATCATCTCTCGGACAAGTGCAAAGAACAAGCCGACCCTACTGTCAAGTCGCCCAGCGCCTGCTCGTTAGCTCATTTGCTATTCAATGGCACTGTAAGGATGCGCTCATCAGTTGTGTCTAATGAGCCATTTAGAGGAACGCTAAGCAGAGCACAAGCGCTTTCAGCCGCACAAAAGACCATCGCAGTCTTGAGTACGCCTACACGGCGAGTTTGGAAAACGACTATTAACTCGCGGCTTGTAACAGGAAGATGTAATGGTGTCTGAAAGTCGAGGAGAAGCTGGCGATTTGATTTGGGAGTCACTACATGATCGATCTCTATCAAGGTCTGACGCGGGCGTGCCAGCCTCTAACGCCAAGTGGGCAAACAAGACAAAAGTCGCCAAACCTCAAAGCTGCGCGAACGACTGCAAAATCCACGACTCAAACCAAGGACCTTCAGAATGTCGAGAAGAAAGAAGCAAAAAGAACGGCAAAAAGAGAGAATCGAACAGGGGACTCAGATCATCTGTGCAGTCGTGGACACGCTGCAGTCGTGTGACACGCTACGCCATCTGTGTGAAATGGTGTGTGGCTCCTGTTTCGTTCGGATAACCACCAGGCCAAGACAGGATTGCAATCTTGGTCTGACCCCTGATTTGATGGAAGTGGTGAACAGAGCTTGGTATATGAATGTACACTTCCACCCCCCTCGATCACTCGGAGCTCGCACGGACCTTCAGCTAGCCCTTCCAGCAAGCTCTGGAAACCTGCAGGAGGATACGGCCCCATAGTCAGAGAGAGAGGGCGCCACTACTCGAACATTCGCGGTGACGTGATGGCTTGGTGGCCTGAACGTTTGGTGAGGCAGAAAGTGAGCAGAGCAACGCGCAGTGCCTATTTTTGAACTCGACAAACGCGGCACTCCAAACTTCTTCACCTACACCACCTGCACCACCCTCCTGCGCCCGCCTCGGTTATTTTCACTGGCGAGGACATGTCTGGCGTTCTCAAGGTGCCGGCGACCCTCGTTTTCGGCTGGGGCACTGCCCTAGTCAGCTTCGACTCGAAGGTGGGATATGGCGAAAATGACAATATCAGCATCAAAGTCATGATTCTTGAGCGTACGAAAGGTCTGGTCGTTCTCAGCGTTAAAGACGACTCGATCTCGCCTCCCGGTTGTCGCAAACTTGCGATCCCACTCGAGAAGTGCTTCTCGATCGAGCCTGAGTACGGCCTCCTGTTCAACGATGTGGAGGAGCCAGCAGCTGGAGTCTTCAGTCACTACGCTGAGACGCTTGGCTTTGAGCTACCAGAGCCGCGCTACAACGGGCCCAACTCGCACATGAAGAGAGATTAGCATTTGATACGAATACTTGCTTTCACGTCTACGGCTAATGAACCCTTACCAGGCAAACGCGTCTGGTATGGCCATCGCGAAAAGCAGTACCGCTACCTCGATCTTAGGATTATGGGCATTCCGGAGGAGCTCAAGTGGAAGGGCACGCCGTTGGAGAAGATGTCGTATGAGGCTCAAGCAATCATTGCCGATTACGAGAAGTACCTTGAGCTCGACTTTCTGGTGCTGACAGAGGCGACTACCGACATGCCTCGTATCGACGAATTCATACGAATCTGCAAGAGGATCCAGGATGAGAGCGACCGCAACGTTGCGATGCAAGCTCGAGGTATTAATACGACTTCTACTGCGGAACAGGACGAGGCCGAGGATCAGGAGGAAACTCAGGATGAAGAAGAGACTGAGAATCAAGGAGAGACCGAGGATCGTGACGAGAGTCCAAATCAGGACGAGACTTCGGATCAAGACGAGACTCCAGAGCACGACATAATTTCGATTGCGGACGACGACGACGCGGCAGTAGAGGATATCCCTGAAGGCGAGCAGGATCGCGAGAGATCTCGCAAGTTTAAGAAGAATCTGGCCACAATGCTTGTGGATATGGCGAGTATGGTGAAGGAGCTGCTGACATCTGACATGAATGTCACGGAAGAAATGACTGGTGCTAGTGTCAACGCAGTAAGAGCACTTCAGGAGCTTGCTAGAGTCACGAAAGAAGCCAGCGGTGGATCTTAGTGCGCGTGGTCGCGGCCCGGAGTTGACGCTTCTGATCAGATAATTAGTGGCCTCTCTCATTCTGTGCCCACAGGACTACGCCACTGAGTCGCGATACGAGACATGCTGGTTCTATGGCGTTCCTGGAGAACGGGATTCGTTGATAGTTCGTGCAGACTGAAGTAAAGAGTAACGATCAACCGAGCGATCGTATGGCGTATGTCCACCAGAGGCTTCGAACCGACTATTGGACACCGATCGGCATAGTCGCGATTGAATGCAATTGAGAATATCGGTCGAGATTGAACGAATTTCTACCCGTTAATGGTGCCTTATCTGCTCGATCTCAGTAGTCCGAGGTGTCCTTCTGACGGCCAATCTGCGGCCGAGTACTCAATACGGGCCCGGATCTATTGACAGCTTGTGGTTTCGAACGGTCTCGACTTAGTTTTTGGAGCGTTGCTTGATCGGCCTTGACAATCTTATCGGTACGGTATGGCGCCGATTGCTAGCTGCCGCATCTGTGCTTTTCTTCCAGTCCTTAGCTTTGCCATATATATGTGTCGTTCAATGCCCTTTCTCCGGCGGACAAGAACTTACATCGACAAGACGAACTTGAAAACCCAACTTCCAACTCCTCATCACTTCACAGCATACAATTCCAAAATGAAGGCCTTCATCATCGCAGCCGTATGCGGATTCGCCGCAACGGTGACTGCAGCGGATTGCACTTACATGCCTTCAGGTGCATATACTTGTTCTCAGAGCTTCAACGGAGCGTATCCCAATTACTTCCAGGTGAGTCGTTCCTCCGACAAATTCTTTGTCTTGTTGGCCTGCCTGTGGGTAGACCATGTACTAATGGCATGCATTCCTACAGTGTGCGAAAAATCCCACCAACGATCCTACCAACAAGTTCGGAACCCCGGCCAATGATTGTCGGTATTTGAATTCGTATGGTGTTAACAACGCCTACAAGATCTACTGCGTAAGTTCTTGGTTTGCTCTCGTAGACTTTTGGATGTCTCGTTCTCGGCTTCAGTGATGGAAAGCTGACGGTATTGTGTCTGCAGTGCAAGCATTCGTGAAATCGGCACCTATAGCGGCCTTGGTGGTGGCGGACTAGACTTGGTGTAATTTGAGGCGCAGTACGAATGAGTATGCCGATCACCTGCTCTTTTCCTCCCTCCTGACTTGACGTCTGTCCTCATTGGTGATGTTCAGTGTCGTGCCCTAAGTTGATATCCTTGGCACATATTTCTTGAAATGCGCTTCTCTCCGGCCTATCGCCGGCGCTTTTTAGTCAGGGCGATGGCACGCAAGGGCTGGCTGTGTAGTGCTTGGTACGATCTTCGATGGAACTACGCTGGGCTGGTTGGTCGGAGCTGCTGCGGAGTACCACTTCCTCCGGTTGTCAGCCTCTCGTCGATGCCCATCAATGTTGTAAAGGTCTTTACGACCGGCAGCACTTGCTAATGGAGGGCATGAGAAAGCTCGGAGAGTTTGCCGCAGAATGATGGGTAACATCTGAGCCATTTTCACATATGTGCTGTTCTTGGCGGATGTTCAGACTCATGCTGCCGTTTGCGGCACACTCGGCGAAGAGTGAGGACTAAGGTAGAGGACTAGCTTGATCGTCAGCCAACTCTTTTCGCTCATCATGCACATGCTGTACACCGCAACGACGCCTCAATCATCGAGACCTGAAGCAGATCAGGAGGCGTTGACATTCGGGCCGTCCTCACATATTCGTTGTTCCAGCTCGTTGAATTCATTTCAATCGTACCGCCATTGGCTTGCTACTCACGAGCCTCCGCGATCCGGAGGGAGTTTCCTTCGCTGTTCACTCATCATGTACATCTGCAAGTGGCACCAGTCTTGCGTAGATGCACACACACGATGGTCCACCTATTCCTCCCCTTCTTCCTCCTCGTCGTACTCCCCTTCTCCTTCTGCGTAACCCTCACCGTCCTCCCCACTACTCTCTCCCTCTCCGTCACTTTCTCCGCCGGACTCCACGTAGTCCTCTTCCTCTTCGTCTTCCTGATCCTGCAATTGCTGCTCTGCCCTCTGCAGTTCTGTCAGACCGTCCTCTCCAACACCCCCTGGTGCTGCTTGTTCTCCTCCATCACCGTTTGCGTCCTTCTTCTCCTTGTTCACGTTGTACGCCTTCGCGCGCCGCTCAGCAGCCATTGACGCGTCGTTCAGGCCATGTCGCTTGACGTAGTCATCTATTCCTGCAAAATCTGCCTGGTCGATCATGCTGAATTCGACGTCTTTCGCTTCGGTGCTCCCGCCTTCGGTTGCGGTAATGACGAGGTTGAAAGTTCGCTGGAGGACGGAGGTGTAGCTTATGGATTCGACTGAGGAGAAAGGAAAGAAAGAGAGGGGCTTTTTGAAGCCGAAGAGTATGCCGTTGGGGAGGAAGAAGAGATAGCCTAAGGGGAAGTTAGTCGAGTCCTCGAGGACGATGTTCAATGGCAAGGGGACTCACCCTCTTTGGTCCCGCGATGCGCTTTGACATGGTAGGCCTTCTCGCCCTTGCGGTGCGACTGGGGAATGCTGCTCGCGAATTCGTTCTCGTCGGGGCGAACGACCTGCTTCCCGTATGCGTGTAGTAGGTCATTGAGCTCCGGTTCCGTGACTGTGATGTAATTGTCCTGCTCCGTCTTGCCGCGGCTCGCAGATGCTGCATCGTCCGGCTTCGTCTCGTTCATGGTAAACACGATCTGCTCGCATGATGTCCCATCCGCACTCAACGCTCCTGCCTGGGGTATCATGACGAAACTCGACTGCCGTTGCTGTTTCTCCGGCACGGGCAAGCAGAAGATCTGGTCGATCTGGGCATTGGGGATGGTGTATTCGACATCGTTCGTCTGCGCATTGAGCAATCGCACTTCTCGTCTCCTCGAATCTGACTGCTCGGCGACGAGTTGCAGATTCAGCTTCTTTCGTGCTGGGACCTGGAAGCTGACGTTCTTGCACTCGAATGTCGTGGTCGGGTTGGCGATACCAACTGCTGAAGTCGCTCCGTTCGTGCCCGTCTGTGTAGGCTGTGATGCATCGTCCAGCTTCCGCTTCTTGGTGTTGCCGGGCTGTACAGACAACGTCGCAGTCCCGCCGCGCACGTATCTGGCTATGTCGGCGAACAAGGCCGGCAGTTCTCCCTGGTATTGGCTCCCGACTGCGACGATTCGTGCGGCCAAGTCGCCGTCACCCTGGAAGGCGGCCTGCACCTCGGTCGTCCAGTCTGCGGCCATGGTGCGACGTCTGGCGGGTGTGTCGTTGAAGAATTGTTGATCAGATCTTCTTGCACCGGGACAGCTCGAGCATCGCGTACGACGTGCGACGCGCCGACGCCAAGGGAGTGAAGCCCCTCCGCCGAGTCGATACCAAGGCTGCACAAGGCAACTCTACCGCTGCGACGACCAGTCACGCCCCTCCCAGCGATGCGCCTCGGACTAATCCTAGCACAATCCGTGGCGTTGGTGCTATAACACCAGCGCCGTGGCATTCCTCGTCCTTGGCTCCTCCGCCGTCAAGCCTTTCGCCAACCACGTGCGTCGTCATGGCACCACCATACCACCGCCGCCACCGGCGTGGATGTCCTTTTCATCTTCTACCACCCTCCAGCATCCTTATCTGAAGCCCTGGGAAGGCCTGCAACGGCAGACTGCGGCAGGCGTCGTAGCATACCAAGATGCGCGCAGCTGTTATCGCGGCCAGCCTGGCGGCGGGCGCTTGGGCGCAAGATGTGACACCACTCCCTACGGCTTCTAGCACATCGGCAACAGGATCGCCTTCGCCCATAGGGACGTCGATTGTGTCTCTCTTCCTCCCTATGGGCAGCCCGGACCAGATTGAAGCGTCTATCATCTCAGCTGTAAGCGACCTATCGCGATGCCAAGACTGAAAGCCTGAGCATGATGCGACAATCTGCTGCGAGGCGCAGGTATCTAAGCAGAATTAACGAAATATACAGTCTCCCAATCATACTGCCTTCGCGCTCGGCTGCGGGAACAACGTGTCGACCTCAGATTGCGGGTGGGATCCGCCCATCACAGTCACCGAAGGCGAGAGTACCATCATCTGGACCAATACGCACAAAGGACAAGAGTATGCGTCTCTATGCTGTGTACATCTGCTTTGCTAACGTATACATCAGAGACGTCAGCGCGACAATCCCCTTCATGACTCTTGAATGCGCTCTGGTGGGGGCGCACACCACCGAAAGTCCCATCAATGGTGCCAGTTCAGCTGTATGCACTGCCAGGTCTACCATTGAGAACCTCGGCGTGGTCGCCAGTACCACTGTTCTCGCTAGTACCGAAATCAGCTACATGCCTGTGACCATCACCGCCGGTATGGAGAAGATTGCCGCCGCGTCTGAATATGCCGCGACTGCTGTATTCGAGAGCGAGACGAGCTCTGCCGGAGCGCCTGCCATGACCGACATGGCCCTCTTGGGCTTGAGTGGAGTTGCTGGACTTGGCGTCGCGGTTCTTGGAGTTCTTTGAACTTGATCTGCTCAGTATATGCAGAAACGATCTGCCGAAATGATCAGCCCGGGTATCGTCTTTGCGTGCACTGTAGCAACATACCCTGCATTAGGCGACCAAGGCCTCCTCGAGGAGTGCTCGAGAGGATTTTACTCCACAAGCATTCAATCGGCTCCTGTGTAGCTGTTTGGAGGATCTCTCGGCTGAGGAGCACGACTGGAGTTGATGAAAGACATGATTGCGGAAATGTTCTTGCTAGCCTCGGATCTGGATCTGGATTGCTTGCTTGATGTGCAGGTACGGCACAATCAGCCTGGCGAACCTACTGCTTCATATACTGGATCCTGCCTCTGCTGGACAGACATCATCGGCTGACTGCCATCTCCGAATGGTGGTGCCGTTCCAAGCTTCGCCCACAAAGCAGTGCCTACCAACAAGAACCAACATCCTTCAGAACTTGCGGACGCGAAAACCGATGCGAACTAGCACAATGCTGCAAATTGCTCAGACGCCAATTTTGGGACTCTCAAACCTCTGCATCATCAGTTTGGTGTCTGAGGCGTAGGCTTCGCCCAGTTGCGGTTCCCAAAGCGGTTAGACTCGTCCCAAAATAGCAGAAGGATGCAGGAACAACAAGAACACAAGCACTACTCGCATGTGCAGTGTAGTTGAATCCAACACCGGCGCAGGTCGCTATAGAGGCCACCGATGAGATCACAGTGTGCGGGTCTGGCGGCAGCAGCGACTAGATGCCCTCTGCGATTCGTTTGATCCTGCAGGAGCCAAATCTAGGCACGCTCATGCCGTAGGGCTGAAGTTATATTCTCCGTCGGCTGTGCCTGTTCGTTTGGACTGATGCTGAGCGGCCTCTGTCTCCTGGCCGGCTCGGCGTTGGCCATCGATGAGGGTGGTCGTCAATGCGGGAAGCGTACTGGGCGGCGATGATGTTGCTCATACGAGCCAGTCTTTGCCGGCGTGGATCCTTCACATCAATGATACAGGATCCGCGAAGAGTCGTGAAGCGGATTGTTGCAAGACTTACCGCATTGCAAGTGATTTGCCTCGTCGGCAGCATGCGCCGTTTGCCCTTGCCTGGCAAAGGGCTTGTGCCGTCATCAACGGTCGCGCTAGCTCGCAGCCCGCCCACAAAGCTTTCGGCTTTCTGGGCATAACAACTTCATCCACCTTGTGGGATATTTTTCTTTGCAACGCTGCGCATCTCGTCAAGATGGACGCCAACGAGCTGGCGCTAATGCTCGCCGACCTCGACAACTCGCGTCGAGACGGCCTGTCCGCACCCGACGAGGCCCAGGCGCGCCGCGGAGGCTCCTACAACCGCGAGTTCGAGAAGACGCAATTCGTCGAGCAAGAGAACGCAAGCCGTCAAGCCAGACTTGCCGGCTCTCCCACCAACGCCATTCATGCCCACCTGCAAGCCTGGAACACTCCTTCGAGCTTTGGCAAAGACGAAACTGCCGAGCTGACCAGGAACTGGAATGGTGGGCAGGGCCATCGCTTGATGCTTCAAGAAAAGAGGGGCGATCACGGGCATGGAGCGCGTATGGGCTCATACCAACATGAACGCCACCCTCGCATCCAACAGGTAGAGCTGCCGCGTCCTGTTCGTGATCCGAAGCGCGCTCGCGCTCCCTCACCGCGCAGCGGAGGCGTGACCCGCTGGGTCAACGGTGTTGCTGTCAAGAGCACCACTCCTATCGCGCCATCGCGTGCTGCTCAGAAGCCGAAGGCACGTCCAATCTCGAGCACTCCTCCATTCGCGCCGTCGCCAGCACACAGGCCTGTGGCACGCCCAATCTCGCGCACCTCCCCGATCCCACCACCATCTCCAGCACCGAAGCCCGCTGTACGCTCACTTGTCAGCACTACGTCAGCCTCGAGCACTCCTCCAATCTCGAGAACTCCCTCAGTCGCGCCACCTGCACCTCAGCCTGTGATGCGCGCACCACCCAGCCCGCAGGCAACCTCACCACTCACTGCACCACGCCCAGTGGCACGCACTGCTGCGTTCTCTCCCGTAGTCGCCAACAAGCCTCTACAGATACAGAAGGCCAGAGAGCCGGCTTTCAAGGAAGCGTCTTCCAAGAACGAGAGCGATTTCAGCTTGTTCTCCAACGCCCCGAAAGTGAGAGAATCAGCCACCACGAACGGGGATATCAAGAAGAGTGAATCGCTTCCGAGTCCACCCGACTCCGCCGAGCGTCCACGTCGCAAATCCTTCGCCGAGACTGCCCTCGATGCTCTCAAGACGGTTGGGACGGCTGCGAAGGCTGTACTCAACGGGATCCTCGATGTGAACTACTACGACGGCGAGGGCACTCATCGCGGGCACCGCCGCATAGAGGTCGCTGCTCCGCTCAGAGTCAACGTCGACGTTCGGGCGAAGGGCGAGTACGACCCACTACAGATGGCTGCGGAGATGGAGGCTTTGGCGAAGTATCTGATCCGCAACTTCTAAGCTGGAGAGGTAAGCTGGGGAGAGGAGATGAAATGTGTTGCTTCGGCAATACCAGAGAGATGGACAGAGACTGGAAGAGTCCTTTCGTTTGTGGTGGTGGTGGTGATACGGTCATGTCACTGAGTCGTAGAAAAGTATGAATCGTTTGCACTGGACTGATAGTCTCGATTAGCATTGTCAGAGTCACGCGTTTCATTCATTCCTTATGTCGCTCGCAACGAGACCACACTGACTACTTCTCCTTCTCCTGTGCAGCATTTGACACTAATTAGAGGCACACCACATGGCGACTGCATGCATAGGCAAGCGCTTCGCCATTGGCGTGATTCTTGCCCCACCTTCCTCCTCGGCCGGCTTGTTGGCCGAGACAGTTGGCCGACCGACTTCAGCTGTCGCCACAATCACTGTTGATCGCATCTTTGTAATCTAATGATAGCTTGAAAGATTCTTCCAAAGGACATTATTGCGATAGATATTGCACCTTCAATTTGGGGAAGACAAAGTCCCGTACAATCGAAGAAGAGTTGAACGAGCAACGATGCTACAGATTCATTGTACTGGCTTCCCGAGAGAGGTACGTATACTTCACTTTCCCTCCCCCTCCGAGGAAACAAAGCGATGTGAACATGACCAACATGATAATACCTCCAGATCGGTCTAACCCACGGCACCCTCGCCAAACCTCTCATCCATCGAACAATCGCATTCTACACCTCACAATTCCAAGCTTCATCGAAACTCTCCTGGCCTGAGGTCCGCCTTCTCGCGAAGGAATTCATTCCAAATATCAGAGCTCAATGGCCGGCTTATTTGGAAGAAATTGAAGGTATTGCGGAAGGTGCGGGGGTAGAAGTGGAGGATATTGTGGCTTGTAATGTGAGGACGGAAATTACGTTTGGGTTGTGGAATGATGGGTGTACGGCGTTGGGGTGGAAGACGCAAGGAGGGGGAGGAAGCTGGTTAGCACAGAATTGGGATTGGGATCGGAGACAAGGGGAGAATTTGATTTTGGTGACGATTGATGTGCCCGGGGACGGTGGGACGAGGATTAAAATGGTCACTGAAGCGGGGATTATTGGGAAAATTGGATTGAATTCGAATGGGGTGGGGGTTTGTTTGAATGCTATTAAGGCGAGAGGGGTGGACAAGGGGAGGCTCCCTGTTCATTTGGGGTTGAGGAAGGTTTTGGAGAGTGAGTCGAGGGAGGCTGCGGTGAGGGAGTTGGGGAGGGTGGGCGTTGCGTCGGCTTGTCATATGTTGATTTCTGATGCGGGTGGGAGTGTGGGGATGGAGTGGTCTGCGAAGGGGGTGAAGAAGGTGGAGATGAATGGGAGGGGACAGGTGTTCCATAGTAATCACTTTTTGGAGAAGCATCCGGATGGGGTGGAGGATACGGATTGGTTGGTGGATAGTAGATTTCGGGTGAAGAGGATTGAGGAGTTGGTGAAGGGGGTTGAGGAGAAGACTGTAGGGAAGGAGGTTGGATGGGAGGACGTGAGAGGCATTTTCCGCGATGAAGAGAATTGGCCTGGGGCGATTTGTAGGAGTGCCAAGGGGAAGAGTACGAGTCAGACCCTGTTCAATATTGTGATGGAATTGAAGGAGAAGAAAGCAAAGGTCGTGATTGGGAGACCGACAGAGGGCGGAGAAGAGATCGAGCTGAGTTTCGAAGAAAGCAATGGCCGGGAAAGTGCAAGATTGTAAGGTTCGACAGATCGGGGACAATACAATCCGTCACCTGCATTCGGGGATCGGGTAGCAGGGTACAAGTCGCCCTCTAGGCATCTGCAACCCCTTTGACAGCCGGTTTAGGGCAGCCTATTGGCAGGAAAGCCCCGAAAGATTCTCGAGCTTATATTCTTTGAACCCACGTATGCAGGTGACAGACTGTAGGTGGCTGCGTTTGTGACAGCATCAGCACCCTCCGCATACAACAGTCTCGCTGAACAAACATCAAACTCAGCGGCTAAAATCTCGTACCTTGTTTGTACCAGAACTTGGAAGAATTCCAGTTCGCGTGCTGCCCGAATGTAGACCCCATGATGCCGCCATGACCAGACGACAGCGCAGAGCCCATTCCTCGCGTCGCCTCCTTGTCCATCATCCCAAGAGCCGGGTACTCAGTAGAATTCTCGAGGGCTTGAGCTCAGTAGCCTTACCATTCCTCTTTCCGGTAGACTGACTGATTCAGCGATGAGTTGGACCGTCGCACAAGACCGTTGGGGAAGCTCTCAGACGTTTGGCACTCGTCTTTGCCAGTCCTGGTCGGCATTGTTGGTAGGTATGTAGAACCCCACTGCTGGAAACTCTGACGTCCTCCTTTCCGTTATGACCAGATCGACGAGTGTGATGCTGGAACTTCAAACGAGACGCGCAAGCATCAAGTGAGGTTCGTGCACTCGGTAGCCGGTTGCAAATCGCTGGCCGTCACGAGTATCTCTTGCTCGATTTCTCCGCCTTCTCCTTTTCTACCCTCTCTTTTCCTACGCGCAACCACTTCTCGACCTGTTCTCTCCACTGTTCGACCACCTTCTTCGCGTCTGGTAGACCCGTTCCTGGGTGACGACGCTGCCAATCCGATCGGCTCAATCCTTCTTCACTCTCCCAACCCGCCGCAACCAATGCATCCACTTGCGGAGGCCGGAACTTCTCGTCTACCAGTTTGACTACTTTCTCAAGTATCTCGACCGCGATGACTGTGTTCAGGAGAATCCTAGTCATGACGCGATTGTCGTATTCCACGTAGCGAAGAGTCAAGTCTGTGTAGAGCATCCCGGGAAAGCGAATCTGATGTCCTTGCACCCCTCGAATCTTGATTGAGACACCAATATACTTCCACGTGTCGAAAATGCTCTCGCTCCGCGCGTATCTCTCCGCAGAGCAACCATGAACGCAATCATGTACCATGTTGGAGATGATGGTCATAGAGCCCAAATTATTCCGGACGTTCTTGTTACCGACTATGTCAAGCCATTGGAACAGGGCTCGGGCTGCGCGAGTCTTTTCGTCTGGACCGTAATCTTCGAAGTGGAAGTAATCGCAGAAAGGAGTGGAGTAGAGGTACAAGCCTATAGATTCGCTGCGGATCTGAGAGTTGACGCGAAGGAGGCCCGGGAATGGTGAACAGGCAATTGGAACCAGGCCATCGTAATCGGCGTGAGCAGCTGCTTCGCCTTGAACGACGAGGTTGTAGATGTCGTTGCGAATCTCTGGCGGGAGAGAGAAGAAGGTGGTCTTGGTCGGGCGCGTGATGAAGACTTCAGGTGGGAGACGCGGGCGAAGGCCCTCAAAAGCAACGAGAGCTGCGCTGTAGTTGCCTTGCGTAGAGATCAGGCAGTCCGCACAGGTGGCCAGCGTCATTCCAGTCCGACTCGACAGGGTGTGAGTGACTTGGAAGGCCTCTGCTGGTAGTATTCCCTGCACACTTTTGAACGCCGCCTCTGCTTTCCATACCTTCCATTCGCTCGCGGAGAGTGCCATATGGACATACTCGAGTGTCAACCCAGTGCGCTTCATGACGCGCTCCACAGAGATCTCGGCATCACGAACGTTGATGCTCTTCGGCAGCTTGAGATCGCCGCTGGCTGTTGCGATATAGTGTGCCGCGTGGCTCGAGTATGCATGCGTTGACGATTTGCGTTCCATCTCATTCTCGAGCGCTACGATCGCCGCGTCAAAGTCCCAGTCGTGCTCGCGGAGGTACTGTTCAGCGAAGGTGGATTCTAGTCCTGTTCGGTGAGAGAAGGCGTGGACGGTAAAGCCGTGCATGGGGTCGACCATATTTGGTTGATCGCGATACGGTGAGCAATGCCGGTCGGTCGAGCAAGTTGTGTGTTGGGCGAGGATTGCGGAGGTGCGTTCCGAGTGTCGGGAGAAGTTGTCGCTGTTGTAGGTTGGAAGGAGTTGTCGCGGATGCGCGCCAAAAGTGAACAGCCATCGAGAGTGAATAAAGGTAAGCTCGGCAAATCACTGCCGCCTCTTGAAAAGCATACAGTACTGAGGCCAACCCATTTCTGCTGAATTGTGCAGCATATTACCTTGCCGTGTCCCAATGCGCGCCATGAAGGCTGCCTCGTGAACGTAATGTGCATGCATTGTACAAAGGGTATCTCCTCGCTTATCTACCGTACTTTATGAGACAGTACACTTCGGCGGGGCACTGTAAATGCCCCTCTCTTCTTCACAGAAGTTCATCGTGAGGCCACTTCTGGACCAGCCATCTTGGAGCACCATGTCCTTCAGTCCTCGTTCTCCTTACTTGCCAACTTCTTTCGCAGCCTCTTTCCCTTGGTTGAACGCCCGCGATACCAAGTTGCTCACACTGTCTCCCACGCGCTCTGTCACGCCTTGCCAATCAACATTCGATACCGTTCGTACTTCGCGCTCAAGTGTAGCATTCCATTTGTCTTTTGCGGTTTCCCAGAGTCCTGCTTGTATTCTGCGATCTGTTTGAGGTGGAAGAGCGGGTTCGGGCGCGTATATGTTGGAGACGAGGTAGGCTTGTTGTCGTAGGAGGGCGGACTGGTGAGCTCGATTGCGGGCGTGGAGTTCGGTGGAGAGGTAGAGGATTGAGGCTGTGAGCGTGAAGCCCCCGAGCTGGAGACTGTTAGCTGCTGAGTACATAGAATTCATGGATATCAAACATACCAGCCCTGTTGTGAAGCCCATTGTGGTAGTGTCTGTGAAGAGCGAAGTGAAGAGTGAAGGGAAGCGCTGGTTGGGAATCCGTGACGTCGGAAGCCAATGCTCCACCAGCATGTTCAACCCTAACCCTAGTGAAGACACCTCCGCTCTCCTCCGCTGTCGCGACCAACACCACCCCATCGATCCCACCCACCACCTTCTCTTCGGCAGCGAACAGTCCTCCAAGATGGCCGGTGGACTCGTCAAATACCGTCACTTGTCGCGAAACTCAGCGCATCGCAAAGCCCTCCTCCGAAATCTGGTCACATCCCTCATCGAGCACGAATCCATCACCACAACATGGCACAAAGCAAAAGAAGCCCAGCGATTAGCGGAGAAATTGATCACACTGAGCAAGAGGAATACCATTGCGAGTAAACAAGGCGCGCAAGCAATACTATTTGTACGAAATTAACTTTTGCCCACAAAGACCATGTCCCGAATCTAACATTTGTCCTTCTTTTCGCAGGAACCCCACCGCCATCTTCCCAAACTCTTTAACGAACTTCGAGAACGATATGCTTTCCGACCTGGCGGCTACACACGTGTCCTTCGCATCGAACCCGTGAAAGAGGACCAGGCGGCTTCTGCGATTCTCGAACTCGTTGATGGTCCGAAGGATATGCGCCTCGCTATGACGGCGAAGAGTATTGCGCATGCGAGACAACAAGCGGAGGAGGAAGGGAAAGAGTTCAAGCTCGGAGATATGACGGCGTGGAATGTAAGAAAGGTCACGAGGTTCCGGAAAGAAGGGGAGAAGGATTTAGAACAAATGGTCGAGAAGTTTGAGAAGCTGTTCGAGGAGGGCGATGAGGGTGTTGAGGTGGTGAAGAAAAAGAGAGTATATCCAGACTTGGAGAGGAGTCGGTAGAGCTTTTATCAGGGGTTGGTGCAATGGCCTTGGGAAGAGCTTAGCACAGCTGTGATTTTTACGTGAGCGTGGCGTTTCGGATGTGGGAGTGATAAAAGAGTGGAGAGCATGGTGCATAAATACCACTGTATGTGCCAGCCTCGGGGCAGGAGGATGTATTCAGCTTCTGCTTCCGCAGGACTGAAACTGACAAGAGTACTAGCGCTTCGACTGGATCGCTGACGAAGACCTACGCTGGTACAAGCATTCGCAATGACTGCGATTTGAGAGCAAGCCACCGTGGGCAGTATTTGCAGTATCAAGTAAATCACGGTACTACTTACTCACCAACTGCTCCTACCCTGGACATGCGGAAACAGCAGGCAAAAGTCGCGCTCGAGAAGCAAAACAATCGCCCCCCTGCGCGATATGCAACAACAACGATCAAGAGCTTCAAAAGGCCCCTCTGTATGCCTTAAGGAGTCGCGAGTGTATTTCATCGTCGAGCAACCCATATAGCGGGCGACTTACCGACCGAGCCATCACACCGAGAGACGATCGTTGCCGGACTAGGGCGAAATCTGGATAATAAAAGCTGGGCTGTGCTGCAACAAGAAAAGCAGCGGGGTAGTCAGAGAGACCGCATGCAAAAATTCACAGCAGTAGCAGACTTATCGTACGTACGAGCGATCCTCAGCTCCATAAGGCGAACGAGAGGCAAAAGTTCAAGTTTTTGGAGACGGGCCATAGCAAAAGCGACCACCTTCCATCTTCCTGCTGTGCACTCCAGTCACCTAGATAACACCTTGGTTCGTGTCTTGCAGGCGCTTGGGTTATGACATATACTACTGCTGAACGACTTACTAGCTAGACCAAGAAAGCAGAAGGCGACCTTTATCGAGTATACATCTGAATGCCAATACACTGTATCGCGCATGCGAGTAGCAAAAGTCTGGTCGAATAAGCAAAAGAAGAAGACACGATCGAAGCAAAACAAAACAATCACCTCCCACCTTTCAGCTAGGCATTCCGGTCGGTATTCTCGACAGCTTTGGATTGTTGTCGGAATGTCGAACAGGAGGCCGTGAACACCAAGCGTCAGAAGGTGGTGACGACTTATTGGTTGAGCTAAGGAGGTAGGAGGTGATCGTTGGGAAGGTGAAGCATAAAGAGAATATAAAAGCTGCTGCAGGCTCACCACGGCAAAAGATCGAACTTGCACGGGACGGCGAAAGGTGAAGGACAAGACAAGGCGTATCCTTGGTTGATCGCGAAGTACTTGAGCGTCTGCGAAAGCGACAGCCCGCTTGAAGTTGTGTTGTTCAAAAGGGGTAATGATTTTGCAAAACAAGTCAGGGAGACCAGGATATTATGGCAAAACAACCACGCTCGGCACCGTTGACCGTGGACAACATTCATCGTGAACATACGAGATCACTTCTGACCTCATTGAAAACACGACATACCCGGAATATATCAAGCACCAGCAGGCAGGCGACTTATCGACTTGACCACTGCGCCAAGCACGATCGTTGCAGATTCGTGCATCACTGTTCGTATAACTACCCCAGCCGTGGAAGGCATTGGATTCAATTGGAGATAAAAGGCAGAAAAGGGAGTCTTGGATGCCTTTATCTTGCAAAAGTCTACCCAGAAGGTAGAGCAATTGGGCAAAACAACGCAATCGGCATTCCTGTATCCTGGAAACATGATGGCAATCAACGATTTCGTCTGTGGCCTCGTCCACAGCATCTTGCATGCATTGGAGATCGGGCACCAGCGGGGCAGGCGACTTATCGACTTGACTACTACGCCGAGCACGATTGTTGACTGCTAATGCGTAGCGAATGGTACAAGTAGTCCAATTGTGAGGCATTCGTTTCTTGACATAGGGAGCGCGGAAGGAGTTCGGGTTATTGGAGAATGCGTGGTAGATGCCGGAGGCTTCTATTATAGGCACGCAGCCTTCAGTTACGCTTATCTTCGATGCTGTTAGTGGAGAGTACCTGGAAGGTTACGAAGGAAGCAAATGCGTTTATTCAAGCTGGCAGTATCTGTTGCGAGAAGGGCATATGCCTGCAGTCTCTTTACCATCTGGAGGAGCGATTGCTGCTGATGGAACACTCTGCCAACGCCTCATCTCTCGAACGCGCCAATGTGAACAGCCTCATGAACTCCATACCATATGCCAATTTGGGTATCATAATGCATTCTTGTCCCTCCAACGCCATCGCTAAAAGTCAACCCCAATCTTCACTCATCCACGAACCATCAAACAATAACCACCTACTCCTTCGCCTTCTTCCCACCACCCTCCCCCTCATCCTCCGCCTTCCTCTTCTTCTTCCTCCCCTTCCCCTTTCCTCCACCAGCCCCCTTCCCAGCCTTCAAATCCTCCTCTCCCGCCCCACCCACCTCCGCCAAATCCGCCAACTCCGCCGCCCCTTCCTTCCCATACGCATCGAAATCCACCAATCGTCTCTGCGTCTTGATATACTTCTCCCTGAACAACTGCTCATTCACACGTCCTAGCAATGCGGGATTTTTGCGCAATACCCAGCGGAAATCGTCGACTTTTATTTTTTGTCGGCGGGAGTAGCTGGCGCAGAGGGCTGCAGAATGGCAGGTTTCGATTATGAAGTCTGAGAGGATTTCGTCGAGGATGGAGATTGTGCCAGCAAGGGGATTGGGAGTGTCGCCGAAGGCGTAGAGGAGTTCGGAAAGGTCGTTTTGGTTGAAGATCGGGGCGCCTTTTGCGCGGGGGCGTTGGCGGGGTTCGGTCATGGTGTTTTTGCTCCTCTTCTGTTCTCCTCTGTGCGTGGTACTGGATATGGCTGTGAGATGAGGGTCGCGATGAGGTGTCGTGAAGTGACGTGAAGAAGTACGACTGGCGCGCGAGCTGGAAGGCGCCAGCATGTGATCTGCCGAAGCGCCGTCCCAGGGGTTTTGCGGCTGACATTTCGACTTCACTTGGGAGCATACGTGGAAACAGCGTCTTACTGAATAGATGTCGTTGGACGAAGCACACAACCTTTCCTGCCACAAATTCTTCGGATACAAGAACACAAATACTGCACAAGAACACAACGTTCGATCACCACGATGCTCGGAATCTTGAAATTCCAGACTTTCCTCCTGGTCGTCCTGCTGTTCATCTGCACCTGCACATACATTCACGGCGTTTTCCCGGCATGGCTTGATCGCAACAAGACTGGGTGGGTTCTCTATTGCTGCATTTCCTTGAACATCTGCAGCATGCTCTTGCTCCATGCATACAAAAGCTGACATCTTGCAAGTCCTCTTGGCACATTCTGGCGAGCAGCACGGATAGGCGAGCGATTGAGTCCATATGTCAGCTTATGCTGCGCTGCTATGGCGGTGAGTTATCTCCCAATGCTGCACATAACATTTCAACAAAGCTCATATCTTGGGTCAGGTCAGCATCTTGATGGGTGGCTGAGGAAAGCATGAAGTGTTGGGATTTTCAGCGATGGCGTTGGGGTGTTTGACAGGACTGGTATCTGTCTGCCAGAAAAACGACGATGGACGTTGAAAGTTATCAGAAGCTCTCTGAAGCCCCGTATCTTTCGACTTGAAACGGTGTAAGGCTGGTATCGCCGTCCACTGCCTGGCCTTGTCTGATGAGGCTTCCCTGCGGACGCGAACACAGCAAGAGAGAATGGGAAATGTGCTTCGCGGGTATCGCTGTCTAGGGGCGGAGTGCAGACAGCTGTACTCGGTCGCACAATGCGACGTTCTCGTCACCTCAGAGTTGAGAGTATTAACATACGACTACATATGTGATACAGATCATGGCTACTTCATGAATCCTTTTGAACTTTCTATTTCCTGAACTTGCCCGTCTCCATTGGCTCTATGCGTCCGGTTCAAATTGAGCACTCACATGATCAGTCACATAGAAGTGCCTTTGAATACCTGCCATCACAAGCGGCGAGTGGAGGACAGGCACCATTGCTTGGCACTGACTGCAAAGAATATTCACAAATCTGTGAAGCACTACCTTAATGCTTGAGGACGCAACAGTAGCGCTTGGCATTAACAAAGCTGGTGTCGCGATGCCATGACCTCAAGCCGATGCCGCCTCAGTGCTGAAAGTCAGCAGTGGTCGATATGCTCGCGACTGCGGGAATTGCAATTGACTGGTTGAAGGAGCTTGTAGGCTTCGAATACTTCGTCCATCTCCACAGAGGCCTCCTGACTATCCGGTCGATCGCGCAATCGGCAATCGTCCACTGCAGTAAACACATCTCAAACGCCAGATTGCTGCCGAGAACAAGGGGATTCTGTGCCGTGCGGCAGTCGCACATGAGAGTGCATTTTCCAGCTCGACCCGGGCGAAATATAACCCACTCAAGGTCCATGAAGACCCAGCTCTGCTTCCGGGAGGAGTTATGTAGGTCAGTAGACCTGGAAAAATACTCGAGGTGAGCTCCGGATGTGCCAATTAGGTTTCATCGCCATAGTGATGTTCCATGCGCTGAAACCGTTACTGGCTCACGCCAGTCCAAAGGTCCTCGCGATGCGCATCTTGACACCCTCCCAGCTGTTGATCTTGGGCCTCACGTCCAGAAAGAAGCTCAATGGCATGCCCGTGTCCTTCCCCTTGTAGAAATCGATAACATAATCCACCTTCTTTCCACATCTATCGACAACCCAGTCGTGGCGATCAAATGGCTGAGCATATCCCATGATGTACATGTTCCAGTAAGCCTTTGGTGTCAATTTCTTGCTATCGCCTGCGAACGAAACAAGTTTCGGACCACCACATCTCTCAGCTCCCCAACCCTTCTCCCACTCTTGGATTTGTGTCCAAGCACGTTCGTTGACTGCGTTGTGAATGGGTACGATGCTGGACATGTCGGCTGGGTTGGCTTCGTGGCCTTTGCGTTTCATGGCTTCAAAGAATTGGGATTGCGAGGGATAGATCCAGTTTCCGGAGGAGGTGTCATGGCCGGTTTCAACTTCGGAGTTCGTGGGAAGAGCGGCTTTCTCAGCGGAGTTTAGTTCCGAGGGATCGTTGATCGCACGAGGAATGGAGGAGATTTCGCGGTCGGTGGAGAGAGATCGGAGGATGGGAGCTTCCTTCACTGGCTTTTCGGAAATGGTGCTCCATGATAAGGTGTCCAGAGAAAAGCGAACGGGAGGCGGAGATGGGACGGAAGATGGCTGTACTGCTGGAGGAGAGGATTGAGACGGCTGCTCTTTCTTGGCTTTTGCAGCCTGGAGCCAAGCTTCACGCGTCCGATGGTCGACGGGACATTTCGCGTCGGGGTCGTCGCCGGCGGAGCGCATGGTGATGGCGGAGGACTGGAAGTTGGGATGTGTGAAAGAGAATAGAGTGACGAGATAGAGTTGTGCACATGCATAACGAATAATGCCGATTGGCGTCATGCACGATCTGAAGGTGCAGATGCGGCTCTGCACCCTGCGTCAGAGCTTTGATGCACGTTGTTCTCGTGCCATTTTCCCTCGCATATTCCCCCTCCTTTTCCTCCTCTGCTACCGAATAGATCGAAGCTGCTCGGGAACGACACAATGGCAGCAAACGACGACGTTCACCGAGCCTCGACCTTTGCGCCGGTCAACATCGCCATTATCAAGTAGGACAGCGAACAATAGCAGCGAGCGGCGTGAAACTGACGGTGCTTCAAGATACTGGGGAAAACGAGATACCAAAGTACGGCCATGACTCTCGGGCGAGAGACTGATGAGTGGGAGGAAGTCTGACAGATACAGCTCAACTTGCCCACCAACGGCTCCATCTCCGTCACCCTTTCCCAGGACGACCTCCGCACCCACACCACCGCCTCGTGCAGTGCCGCCCTCGCCGACGATTCCCTCACGCTGAACAACGCCCCGCAGGACATTTCTGGAGCTCGTACGCAGGCATGTCTTCGGGAGCTGCGAGCACTGCGAAAAGAGCTGGAAGATGCCGACTCATCACTGCCCAAGCTGTCGGAGTTGAAGCTGAAGATTGTCAGTCAGAACAACTTCCCGACAGCTGCCGGTCTTGCTTCTTCTGCAGCTGGCTTCGCTGCTCTAGTGCGCGCCATCGCCAACTTGTACGAGCTGCCAACGTCGCCCACCGACCTCTCTCGCATTGCAAGACAGGGCTCTGGCTCAGCATGCCGCAGTCTCATGGGCGGATACGTGGCATGGCAAAAGGGAGAGCAGGCCGATGGAAGTGACAGTGTGGCATACGAAGTCGCCTCGGCCTCTCACTGGCCCGACATGCGAGCTCTCATCCTCGTTGCTTCTGCTGAAAAGAAGGACGTCAGCTCCACTGCTGGTATGCAGCAGACAGTCGCCAGCTCTGCTCTCTTCCAGCACCGTGCAGATGAAGTCGTGCCTAAGAGGATGAAGGCCATGGAAAAGGCCATCCACAACAGAGACTTTGAGAGCTTTGCTAAGCTGACCACCAAGGACTCCAACAACTTCCACGCCACCTGCCTCGATACCGATCCACCGATCTTCTACATGAACGATACGAGCCGAGCTGCCGTGCGCATGTGCGAGTACATCAATGCCAGCCACCCAGAGGAGAAACAGTACTGTGCGTACACCTTCGATGCAGGCCCGAATGCTGTCGTGTACTATCTCGCCGAGCACGAGGACACCGTCGCGGGCACTTTCAAGAGTGTTGTCGGAGACAAGACTGGCTGGGAAGGCGCACGAGGACAGAAGATCAAGGCAACACCACTTCCTGAAGGTGCGGAAGTTGCGGCAGAGAAGCTGAACAGTGGCATCTCGCGTGTGATTTTGACCAGTGTTGGCGATGGTCCACGCAAGACGGACAAGCATCTGGCGTAGACTGGAGATGACGAGTGTGGGACGCGAGCGAAAGAGGAGGATGAGATAGGTCTTATGAGATACTGTAGTGAAGATACCCAAATTGCGACAGACGAGTGCTGAATGCATTAGCAGGATCGAACATGGTTGCAAATATGCGAGGTGAGATCCAAAATTGTTTGGTGAGTGACAAGTCTTGGTTTCGGAGAATCAACTTCGACTGGAATCAGCACAAGATTGCCTCAATGGAATATGAGAGCCGCGCGTCACGGAAACATCGACGATGCATAGGATCAACTCGGATCAACCGTCTCTCTCCATGCCCTCCGATCCGTATGGCGTGTACTGACAGCGATCCTAAATTACAAAAACACTGACGAAGTTTTGCCTTCCTTTGCCAATGCTTTGTAGTGGTGCTCTGACGAATGCCACGCTCAGCCTTGTTGCCTATACCGAACATTCGGCGGCCGAATGTGCGGGGGATTGGCTGTAAGCTAGTGTGGTGGATGTCAGCGGAACTGGGGGAATAGGACACTAGAAGTCATTTGAATTACCGCTTTGGGTATGATGGGTTCTTGGCGGAGAGGGATGGGGTGGTGAGATGGGGAAGGTGGAACTATAGCTGCATATTTGAGAATAGGGATGAGCGTTGTGAGTGCTCTGACGATCTTGGGAGGATGAATGTACCGATGGGGATATAAGAAAGTCGTGGAAGCGCTGATGCTTTTTGCTAGACATCATCGATCATTCATTCCTTAACGACCTCAGCACTCTTTCAAGCAACAAGTTTTACTTCACACCTATAACCAAAATGCGTTTCACTACTGCTGGTTTCGCTGCTTTTGCTGTTGCCGTCTCGGCTCAGTCGTCTCAGATCAACGAAGATGATCTTCCGGCAGCCTGCCAGGTAGATCCTTCTTGTGTGCAGGTTGTTGGACTTGCTGCTCAGTGTCCTTCGCTTGGTACGTTGATCCCTCCTCTCCCTTGAGCGATTGGCGTAAGAAGGATGTTGGGACAATGCTGATGATGCGGATTGTTGGCTTTGTTTAGGCGGCAACGTTTTCGAAGACCAAAGCTTCTTGCAGTGCGCCTGCACGAATATTGATCCTACTTTGTTGGCGACTTGTGCACAGTGTGTGTCGACGAGTAAGGATGGTGGTGGTGAGTTCTGACCTTTATTGCTTGCTATGCCGTTCGTGTGCTAAACTGTCGTTCTTGTAGATGTCTTGGAGCTCCAAACAACTTGTGCACAACTGTCCAGCGCGGCTCCGGGTGCTGCAGGTGGCAGTGCAGCGGGGACAGGAACTGGAACTGGAACAGGATCAGGAGCCGGGACTGGCGCTGGAGGCAGCGCTGCAGGCGGTACTGCAGCTGGAGGCAACGCACAGCCACCTACTGTCGGAGGAGTTGCTTAAGATGCAAGACTGTCCGACCGAGCGGTTGAAAGATGATTTGAAAGGGATTAGAAGCAGTTCTTCCCAGCTCTTACGCTCATACTTGCTTACTGTATTACTACACAGTGTACGTCTAACAGAGCTTTGATTGAATGTGGCTCAGGGCGAGATTGGCCGATTCTTTCCATCCGTATATTTCTTTCGATTCATCGTCATGGGAGGCGAGATGCTCTTGGTCGACGATGTTGAGGAAGCGTTTTCTTTCTTTCTTCCTTAACGTAATGTCTCTCACGGTTGCAATGTGCAGTGCGAAAGGGCTTTTGGTACTACTGGAGCGTCATACAGGGTGATCCTAAAGCTGATGGTGTAGACTGGCAGCCAGGTGCTCTAACCGGCAATTCGCAGACATTGCCTTCAGACTCGTTCTCGCTGGGGTCAAGCGGCTACAGACCTCTCGGGAGCAACAAAGCATAGATCTCAATTGCAACACTTGGAGCTGACATCGGCTCTCCGTGCCGCCAGCATTCGTCGGTCGGTTGAAAGAGACCTTACGTAACAAAGCTTGGGTTGAAATCGGGTGCCAATGATCTCCTAAGGTTTCGTGCCGCAGGGACATGCACGTATGGAAGGCCTGAATCTCGAATATGGTCTCTATAATGGGCACAATTCTTTCCACTTGTCTGGATATCTGCGAGAACCCATCGTTCTGCTGTTGTGGCAATGCATGCGCGCCGAACTTGCCGCTGCACACTCTTCAGCAGTCTTGCCACGAAGGCTTTGATGTCCGCCTCAATGATGGAACCAGAAGCGGTCGTCCAGAGAAGCGTCAAGATGATCTCAAGTCCGAGTTTGGAGTTAGACTTGGCTTTGGTCCATGCCCAGCAACCGTTGTCAGCATCGGTGGCTCCACATGCCAAGGTCGAAATCGAGGCTCTTGAGCGCCCTTGAGTCTATTGGGTAGCGTCTTCTCCTCGAATGAAGCATTATGCGTGTCGACCTTGAGCGCTTCGTCCATTTGAGGAAAGATTCTCGGAAGATATTATTCCTTCTCAGCACGATTGTCTCGAGCTCTTCAGAAGGCTCAGACATATGACCGCATTTTGCTGTTCCGGGATCTTGGAAGTAAGCTATCATCGTCCCCTTCGTGTAGATCGTATGAAGAACATGGAAAAAGTGTTGGTCGACTGACACAAATGCCTTTCGGGGTATGATAAGAGACTTTGAAGCCCTCCTCTGATTTACTTCGCTTCATGTACTACTCCAAATTGGTCTCGAACGCGTGAGGTTGTGCCGTCTGGCTGGGAACAAGCTCGGAGCCACGTGCGAGGCCCTCTCTGTGTTTCGGGAGAACCGGGTCCATCTGCTGCCAAAATTCCGACCATAGCAATGTGCGTGGAGAGATCGCCATACCACTTGACTTTGGATCTGGTTTTAGCAATGTGTAAGAGCTTGCCGCTGCTGTCGTCTGGAGAGGCACGGCCAAACAAAGGGTCAAAGATCACCGGATATTGCCTTTCTTGACCATTGCCCACAAGTATGAACAGACTTTGATCGCATTCTGGCCAAAAGCAATTGAGCCTATCACACTCCAAGCGTTGTGACCAAGCTCCAAGCTTGAAGTCGGAATTGGCTTTCTTGTGCGGCCGCGTTGCTGGATTGGCAACTTTCACAGTGTGAGCCTTGGAAGCGATTATTCGGTTCATCATCCGGGAGACTGTTCGACGGAGTCTGAGCCCATGATCTCTGCTCTTAGATCGCCTGAGCCCCAAGTATTGTTGTTATGATGAGCTGATCCCAACCCGTAGCTTCCATTCTGCTTAAGAACAATCGCTTTGCTTTCCCGGGTATCCGGAAGCAGGGGATTTCACATAATACTCTACTTCGTCCGCATCTCGTAAGCAGAAGCTGCAAGTTTGACTTACTCGTTCAATGCGATGTTTGTACACGCTTTGCTGCTCCAGCTTGCACTAGCATGCTGTGCTTTTACGCGCCAGATCCGACAACAAGTGATCGTTGACAATGTCTTCGGTCGCGGCGTGTCATACCAAGGACGCTACTTGGATAATCTCGAAGCTTTTCTCGGCATCAGATACGCACAAACTACCGGAGGAAGCAATCGCTTCTAGGCTCCGGTTCCATTCCAGCCAGAGTCGGATTCGGTGAACGACGCTGTTGATCCCGTTCATCCGTGTTTGCAAAATGAATTCAATGGGACAATATCAAGCGATTGCCTGAATTCGAATATCTGGAGGCCTAATGGAACGACTGCGAATGCGAAATTGCCTGTTATGGTGTGGATTCATGGCGGTGTGTTCACGTCCTATGCACGCGTGGTTTCCTGAGCCAATGTATGCTTTAATGGGAAGCTTCGTTGCAGGGGGCAAAGACTCGAGTGCTACGTTTCCCGGGGGCCTGATCAATGACAGTATCACCAATGGACAGCCGATCATTCACGCTTCTATAAATTATCGCCTTGGAAGTAAGTTCCTGATCGTCAAAATTGCTCATCCTGCTCTTGTCTGACGGTATGGAGTCTTTGGTTTCGCGCAATCAAGATACCTCAAAGATACGGGTAACGAGAACATCGGTCTGCGCGATCAGCGTCTCGCTCTTGAATGGATACACGACAACATCGCTGCTTTCGGCGGCGATCCAGACAGAATTGCTATCCACGGCCAGTCTTCTGGTGCTGTTGCTATAGCAATGCAAGTCCTGGCTTATGGCGGCTCGAAACCTGCTCCTTTCCGTGCCGCCATCTGTCAAAGCCAAGGACCAGAGCATGGCACTACCGGGAACTATACAAGGAATGCTCAAGCTGCCATTTTGGCCTACACCGGATGCGATCAATTTGACTATGAATCAAAGGAAGCCATTGACTGTCTTCGGAACATTTATGGCTTGGACTTGCGCGATGCGCAGAACGCCACCGCGTGCCGGGAAACTTGCGAGGAGCAAGCGCCGAGAGCGGGGCCTGAGGGAGATGCAGGCTCAGCGCACAAGACTCCTTCTTGCCGCCTTTGCCTGGATGGAAACCTTTCAGACGAGTAGTCACCTGTTGTCGATGGCGATTTTGTTCCAGATGCTCCATCTCAACTGATCGCACAAGGACGCATGGCCGATGTTGCCCTGATTCTAGGCTGGACGGCTCAAGATGGCGTTCCTTTTGCAACTAGTAACAACATCACCGCTCAAGAGTTCATACGACATTACCTTCCAGCCCTCGAACCTCCAACCGTTGACAAGGTGCTCGAACTGTACCCTGCCTCTGACTTTCAGCCCGGTTATCGACCCAACGGAACCCTTTCTTTGTCGGTCGAGGACTACCGCGCTGCTCAAATAATGCGGGATGTCGCGTTCACATGCAGTGCAGTCAATTTTGCACAAGGTGTGTCGAAGATCCAATCTCCTGGCAACCAAGTCTACCTGTACGAGTTCAACTAGACCATCTTTACACCTAATCTGGAAAGTAGAGGGAGATTTGGATGGGGTGTCATCCATGCTAGTAATATCGCATATGTGTTCGACAATTTGGACATTTACCTAATGCCCGACTCGCATTTGAAAAAAGTTAACATTACTAAGTCGGATCGCTCTCTTGCTTACTAGGTCTCGGGGTCTTAGTTATTATTTGCTAGTTTGTTAGAGCCTTCGATTAAAGGGAGGAAGATACTACCGGGCTAGTTGCCTACCTAGTTTGCGGATAATAATCTAGGGACTTATATAATTAGAGGGTCGAACCCGGGACTATTAGGAGAGGGTTCGTTAGCTAGGGAGAGTATACTAAAAGAGAGGCTACTTAAGAGGTATAAGTTCTAGAATAAAGATAAGGTAGTTATATAGATGCAGTATTAGGATAATGCTCGATAGTAGCGTCGAAGAGGATATAGATAGCTAATAGGAGTTGCAATATTAGTAGTTAGGGGGATATTATACTAGGGAACATATTCTAGGTAGGCTGCCGAGCGATTAAAAAGCATAGGGGCGCTAGACTAGAGCCTAAAGGTTTATCTTATTAATTATAATATCGTAGTTAGCGTAAGGCTTCCGAGACGGTCTTATTATACTACGAGCCTATAAGCCGATTTATATAAGTAATTTGCCCTTACGGTTATTACGTAAAGAGTTAGGGACTTAGTTAATCCGCTTTTAGCTAGCGTTTAGCATCTATTTCCTAATATCTGCTTATCTTTAGCTTCTCTATTATATAAATTTGTTATTCGTATATTACGACTACGTATAATCGAGTCGATACTACTATATTATAGTCTCCTAATATTACGGTACTTCTACGCGCTATACTTAGGATCCGAGTAGCGAGACCTTAATACTTAGAGTTAGGTAGGAGCGGCGCTTCCTCTA
>PNEN01000128.1:104353-144670 GCA_002933655.1 Cercospora berteroae | reverse complement strand
GCCTTCGGCTCGGTCTCGTTCGTTGCCTAATAGAAATAATGCTATCCTTTTAAGGGGCCTATGCCTCACGCGCTCGGGTATCGTACGTCGTCGCTCGCAACCTCGCCTCGCTTGTCTAAAATTCAGTTCAAAGTGTCGCCAAAGTGCCGTCAAATGTGGGGTTTGCCTCTCTCCCTAGTCGAATTTTGCCTCTCTCCTTAGGGCCGGTGATCTCTTCTTGTGCTGCGGTCATGGTTGGCGGGACGCCTGTAAGAGCAAGCATCGTGTAGTGACACCGTTGCGAAGAAGAAGCAGAAGTGGAGTTTGGCAAGTCAAACCCTCCAGCAGGTGCTTGGCTTGGCAAGAGCTCGGTCCAGACCCAGACCCATGAACAACATTGAACGAATGGTCAACAGCAAGACTGCTCCTTGCACTTTACACAAAGCCATCGACCGCGAACCGGGCGAGAAGTGAAAAACGACACCACGTCAAATTCATCTTCATGAATGTCTCGGATATCCCAAAGTATCACTCAAGCCATTCCCCTTTTCAACCTCTGCCGTGCCCTCTCCAAAGCCTTTCCAAGTCGATTCTCTCCCCACTTATCCTCGTTACCCTCCGCTTCATCACTATTAAAACCAACGCCCCAAATCCGATTATTCGGACTCGTCTCAACCAACTGCCTATCCCCAGTCCCCAGCAACACTTTCCCTAACTTCTCATTCTGCTTGAACTTCAAGTAACTTCCTTCTTCCACGATCCGATCACAATTCTTGTCCCAAAGATCCTGTTGGAAGTTCTTGACTTCGCGTCCAAGCTGCTTGGCTTTGGCTGGTGTATCTAGTTCGCTCGATTAACCTTGCGGCGATGGCTCACCGCATAATACCTCCGAAGGCAATACTTCAGATGGAATAACTCACCTGCCTTCGCGATCTTCTCCGCAACGTCCTCATCGCCCATGAGTAAAGCTTTGTGATACATCATATACTGCTCAGCCGTATGGAACTCTTTTCCGTCGGACTTGAAAGGACTGGGATACCATTGCTGTAACGCACATTCAGGTTCTGGACGATCGAAGCCGAAGAAGAAGACACATGTGTCTGTGACTTTAGGTGGTAAGTCTTGAGCATGTTGAAGCTCCTTGGGAAGGTCTGGGAGATTGTCGCCGATCCAACGAGGTCCTTTGCCATCAGCTTGAGCCCAGGACATTGTGTGAGTAGTGGATCAATAGAGATTTGACTAGTGGAAGTACTTCTGGAGGATGGTGTGCTTGTCTCTCAGGAATGCGCTGTCGCTTGAGAATACCTTCTGGAAACAGTCGCTCTCTGGCAAAGCTGCAATATTAGAGTGTTAATGGTACTGACGCCATCCATTGACCCTCAGCCATAGAGGAGTCGTGGTCTCGGCCGGCCGGATGCAGCTCTCCTCTTTGCTTGGCGCTATCGTAAATGTAAATGAAGCTGTAATTTTGTTCATAGCAACAACCACGCGACGCAGCTGAAGTGGGATATCTCATACTCGTTTTCGACGCCCACTCATGTTTTACATAACGCCATGCTGGGTGTCTCGTATACATTAGTCATGCTCGTTGATTGTCCAGCGCCTCTTAGGCTCAGACTTGTTCCAAGCTCTGGCGACTTTGTCCTCAGACTGCGTGCGTTCAAATTGTGGCCGGCCCCACAAACCCTTCACGGAGAGACCTCGACTGAGCGAAGTTGGAACATCTTTCGCGACTAGCGGCAGATCGGTCGGTTCGTCCACAGCTTCCTGGGCCAGATGCTTTGCATCCTCTGAATTGCGGTCGTCGCCCATGACACTGTCGACAATCCTGCGCTGCTCCTTATCGGCTGCTTCAGCAACCTGCGGATCAGACTTCGCAGATACGTTATTGGTGCTTTTCGGAGCCGAGTCAGGTGACACGTCCTGTTCAAAGCTCACACGGCCGGGACTATCCTTAGGTGGAGCGAACAAAGCATCGCCATTCTCTTTCGCTTTCTGCGCATCGAGTATCGGAGTACCACGACCAGAAGGTGGTGTCCACAGGCCAGTTGTGAAGGCAGGCGGGGTTGAAATGGTCTGGACCGGATGTGAGTTGCTCCTGTTCATCGTCGGCACACTCGGGCGCCTAATAGAACCTAGAGCAGAATTGCTGCTTGTTCGTGTTGGGCCTGTTGGCGGCTTTGGTTCACCCAAGTCCCAGTTTGCATCAATGCCTGCACCAGCTTCAGCATGTGCGCCGCCTCCCGTTCGCTTGTACTTTGCCAAAGCTTCTTTGGCAGTCTTGATGTCGGAGGCAGCGTTCGACGTTGCCAACTTCGTAGGGTCGACACCAGGTCGCAAGTGCTCGGAAGATGCCACTAGCTGCATAGCAACGGATATTGTCAGTGACCATCAACTCGGGGATATCATGGTCTTTGCTTACCTTCATCTCGTATATTTCGCTCAAACCGATGTCGTAGGCACTTCGCCTTCTCAGCATTGGCGCAGGATCAACGGGCTGACTTGGTGACCCATCGGTGGCAGTTGAGGCATGGTTTAGCGTCAAAGGCGCTGCCTCAGGTCTGCGAACAGCCACTGTCAAGCTGCTCATGCCGACATCCAGCAGAACAGGTTGGCTGGTCAGTGCTCCGATGAGTGCATTGCTACCAGCGCCATGTGTCACCATAATTACGACCAGGTCCTCCTCCTCTTCATCATCATGATGAGACACTATGTGGGGTGTGTCTGCCTGTTCAAGTCCTAGTGCATCCTCTGCACGATCGCTCGTATCGTGCAACGAGTACCATTCGACCAGGTTGTTCAAACCCCTCCGGAAACGTTTGTGCATCGATGACCACTCCTCGCCGAACTTTCCACCATCACCCCAGTTCAGCGGTGAGCGACTACTGTCCCAATGGTAATCGACGTTCACAGTAGCGTTGCGAGCGTGCGAAACATAGCCTCGAGGGATGTGGTCGGAGTTCGAGATCGCGTACGAAGGAATCGGCGGGTGATAGACTGAATACTCTGGTTTCGGAATTGTCGATGTGAGAGGTTGCAAGGTGTGGCCAGGTCGAAATGGCGATCTGCGGCCAGATGCACTGTGATGGCTGTGGTGACTATGGTGACTGTCATTGCTCCCGACGCTGCTGGCACTGTTGGAGCGATCTCTCCGCGCGGTTGGTGCATGTAGTGCATTTGTGACATGGCTCCAATCGTCCAAAGTGCTCTCTCGGCTGCCCTGCGATCTCGTGTTCCCACCACTCCATAGGCTGTTGTTAGAAGATCGATGCGAAACGGTCGGTGTAAACAGATCCACAGTTTCGTTTTGCATCAGCTCCGCCTTCGCTCCTGCAACCATGAGAGGGCTGGGTGGAGGGGGAGTTATATGATCGAAGTATTGAGGGTTCAGCCATTCTCCCAGGAAAGCGTCGACTCGGATCTTCGCCTTTCTATACCGCTTGTGCTCTGCCAGTGTCCTTCGAGCCAGCTGATGCGCCAGGTCATGCCTGGGCTCGGAGATGGGGGCAAGACTGGGCGACGTTGATCCACTCATGGCGTGTAGTCTCGGAGAATGCAGCGCCGAATGCATCTGCGCGGGAGTCCTTGGTCTACAGCCTTTCTTGTCTCCTGGCTCTTCAAACTGTGCCATGCCAGCCGATATGGCCACACTGGTCTGTAGGCATCGCAAGAACGGCGATGTATGGATCACTACTTTGTGCTTCTTCCTCTTTCGCTTGGAACCCTGCGTCCCATTGGCGCCATTCGCGCTCGGTGTACTCTGTGCATTGTTGAACTCTTGCTCACGCGCGTGGAGCAAGCTGGCGATCCTCGTGCCCAATGCCCGGCATTGATTCCAGCCTGGAGAGGAGAAGTCTAATGTCAGTTCATGTTACACCATGACGATGACGCCGCCGCTGCTTTTGCCACATACCGCCGTAGGTCAGCGGAGGGTCGTAGGGCGCTGGAGTGGACAGATGCCAGGACTGGTCGGCGGCGTCCAGGCGCATGCCATGTCTGCGAGGCAAGAAGTGTTAGCACAAGCACAGCATACCGGCCGAGGCAGCTCGTGTTCCTGTTTCTTCCGTACCTAGCGACTATGACGACCGCGGGCGCTTGCGGATGGCTTGGAGCCATATCGTCGCTCCTGCTGCTCTTCTGTTGCGCTCCTGCACGGCACGACGACTCTCACATCTCCCGAATCGACGCCAAAAGAGATTCCGCCCGAGTTTCGAGGTGACCGGACGGCGAGCAAAGGCCTCCACTTGCCTAGCCTTGGTGCGTTCCGGGGTGACGATACCACGTGTGCGGCACCTCTCCACTGCGGGATACAAGTGCGGATGATCTTCCAGCCGCACTCTTCTGCCTGTCTCGCACTTTGTCCAGGGTGGCGCGAGATAATGAACTGGCAGATGTGTCTTGCTCGGGCCAGCAAGACTTTTCCGCAAGATTTGCTCGCCCTTCGGTGGTTACCCGGTGCTTCAGGCCAGAGTGACTTGCGAACTCCGCGATCTTGGCCCCATCACCTCATTATGCAGGGACCAGATGACATCGACGGTCGTCGGATGAAAGTTCATGCGAAGCGCTATTGACTTGGATGTGATATCTCGATACTCTACTGGCAATAGACACAACTCTACTTCGAAAGGCGAGTGTGCTGACTATCAAATCGAAATTCACCGAATGCTGCGCAGTCTACTGCATGGCGCGTAGATCTGCACAGTGTCAATCTGCTATGTCTTCCACCATGCAGCAGTCTTTCTGCTTCGATCACGATTCCTATATCAGAAAGTGAGCTGATGAACAGTGGAGCAGGCAGAGAAGGTTGGATTGTTCCGTGCAGCTTGTCATCCTTTTGGTGCCCAGCTTCCCCTTCGCTGGTCAGTCTTTCGAAGACTGCTGCCGCAATCGATCGCCAGCATGTCGGGCATTCCAATAAACTTCGGATTACAGACGCACGCAGATATCCACCATGAGCATCGCGGCGCTTTCCCTGCCGTGATGGAGCTGAAATTGTCACATTGCGGCTGCAAATGTGGGCCGTTGGTCACAGGAATGGACAGAAAGCGCGCTGCGTTACGCACTTGACATGTATAACCGCCTCGACTCACCGCTCTCCGACGGCTGACTACGGCGTTTGTGCAAATACCAGTCTGACACCAACATTGCTGCCAATGCCCATATGCTGAATGGCCATTCACATTGGAAGCTGGCCAACAACCTGGTATCACTCCGCGATGCGATCCTCCTTGATTTCGGCGGAGATGTTGGATCGCAACCAGCATCACGGGGCCATTGATCGCGACCTCTGCCGGCTGCCTGAAGCAAACTGTTTCCGCGTTCGCTTTTTGCGGTCACTGCCTAGCAAGCTTATGTCAACTTGCGACAAGTACCCTATGCGGTTGTCCATTGATTCTCCCAACGGCAAGGTCGCAGGATGCGCTAGGATGCAGCTGCGCTCCGAATGTCGGCCATGAGTTCGTTGCAACCAGTCACAGACCGCGGCCATCAGCCCTCATCGGAAGCTCTTGCTTGTGTGCAATTAATCAGCTTGCTATACGGTCGAGTACGGTGGTAGCGAGAAGCTTGCTGCTGGCTGCCAGCTCGCGCGACAGCCGCAAGGCACATCAAGAAGGCCGGGCCGGTGGTTGACGGCAAGGTTGCGTTCCTCCATCGGGAAAGTTGTGGTCCTCACTTGCAATCAGTATTGTGTCCGGCTACACCAGCCTGTACAAAAAGTTCTTCGAATGGTAGCATGGCCTCTTCAGATGCGCGATGTAGTGCTGCAAGCACACGCATGCCGTTGGCATTTCGCATGATCGCATGAAGCAACGTCTCGTGCTCACTTCGTCGTGCTCTGGATGCGAGCTCGGCCGTGCCCGAAAATTTGACAGCTGGATCCTTGACTTGGCGAGCTAGCCCTGCGCTTGTCAATCGCTCACGCCCTATTGTACTCTGTTCGGTGTGAGTCGAAACGCCATGGTCTACAATGGCGGAGGCCAGCTTTTTGTAGGATCGACAGAAGTAAGGATCGCGCCCTTTAGCACTCATTCAATTCCACTTTCCGCCCTGTGCACGCCTTGTGCAAGATTCACATCGAGGGCGCCCAGCCAGATCCCGGCCCGGTGTGAAGTTGAGCTGAAAGCAGAATGACCACCATAGCCGAAGAGGATGAGGGACAACTGGCGCCCGTCGACTTCAGGCAATTGTTATCAGACGTGACATTTGGAGGGACCAGCGATGCTCTGACTGCCACAGGGCCATTGGCGGCAGACCAATGCCCACTGCATCCCGACGTTGACGAGTAAGACGAGCGCTGTGGTCGGAGGCGCATGCGCTGACTTCATTTGCACAGATGTCTGTGTCGAGGCTTTGTAGGCAACTGGGCACAAGCCGAAGAGACTGGAGAGCAGTCCGCTACGTTAGACACCGTCGACGAGCCAGATTACTCACAATTTCAGAACTGGATACCGCGATTTGTTTGGCCAGACAAGCCGTGTGACTACTGCAGATCGAAACGGCTGAATTGCTATATTCAGCGCGGCGAGGCACACTGCACTCCATGCGCTACATTGTTCCGAGAATGCAGTCTCTCGAAATCGCAGACGTTGGAAGCGACAAATTACGCCTCTAAGGACCTGGGCAATTTCCTCGATACCCTACATGTCGTGCACGAAGACAATGCTCGTGAATTCGGAACATACACTGGCATCAAACCACTCAGGTCCAAGGGCACAGCAGGAGCTAGTTCTACGGCGCCGGTCAAAGACGACGCACCTGGTAGCTCCAAGCGCAATGGCATTAGGTTCCCACGTCACGCCGTGAAGGTGTTGCGAGACTGGCTGGACGCGCACGCAGACAATCCATACCCGAGCGAAGAGGAAAAGGCACACTTGGAAAGACAGACCGAATTGAAGCCCAGCCAAATCGCGAATTGGCTAGCCAATGCTCGCAGGCGGCGTAAGGTCACAGAGAAATCCAAGCCGAAGCTGTGCATGTCCCCAAGCCTACGGACAACTTCGAGTGCAATTCCTATTCCTGGTGCCGCAGAGAAGCCTTGGGATGAGCTCAATCCTTTCGAAAGATGGCAGCATTCGCCACCAGAAAATGTAAGTGCGACTTCGAATCGCGAACTCCGTTTTTGCCATTTGTCGTGGCATCGAGACCTCATCGCTTCTGAATATCACGACATGGACATGAGCGGACTTGGTAGACATTTCCTAATGTTACGCGCGTTGTAGGAACCTGCCGATCTTGACGATATTGCCAACGCACTTGCCCGAACCGAGCCTCCGGCTGACGATGTTTCTACATCTCCATCGACGCTTGCTCGCTCAAGGCGCCAGAAGGGATCGAGCGTAGGATCTGGTTGGTCGAAGTCGAGGGCACCATCTACGACCTCGCAGGAAACAGGACAGACATCTTCACTATCGGCTTCGAGCGCGCGATACTCCAACGGCTCATCACATTCGACGCACGGATCGTTTAGCTCTTTCAGCTCCAGTCTAGCAGGCAAGAAAGACCGGCGACGACGCAGAAGACCAGTGGTACAAGCTTCCGGCCGGAAGGTGGTAGATGACAAAAGGCGCATTTTCCAGTGCACGTTCTGCACTGACACTTTTAAATCGAAGTACGACTGGACACGACACGAGAAATCCCTACATCTCTCGCTTGAGAAATGGATTTGCGCACCGCTTGGACCCGTCCTCACGGATCAGGAATCTGGAAACAAGAAATGCGTATACTGCGACTTACACAACCCGTCGAAAGACCACCTGGAATCTCACAATCACAGACAATGCGAGGACAAAGGTCTCGATGCGCGTACTTTCTACCGAAAAGACCACCTGCGACAGCACCTGCGGTTAATGCATGGTTGTGAGATGAGTCCAGCCATGGAAACTTGGAAGTCAATTGCAGTGAACATCAACAGTCGCTGCGGCTTTTGCGCTCAACGTTTCACCGTTTGGCAGGAGCGCGTCGATCATTTGACGGCACATTTCAAAGCTGGGGCACGAATGTCCGAATGGAAAGGCTGCAGAGGTCTCGACCCAGCAGTGGCGGCCCAAGTCACGAATGCCATGCCACCGTATCTCATCGGCATTGAGTCGGTGAGCCCAAACCCATTTTCTGCTACCAATCGAGCCAGTTGGAGAGAGCTGCCAGCTGGCAACGCCGAGGCAGCATCAGAGTTTACAATGCTCGGAGCACTCGGAGAAGACTCTGGCAGGCACTCTGATGTTATCGACGCACACTGTGATGGCTATGGTGCAACGAAAGCTACCTGCTGGGAAATTCTCACTGTAAGACTTGGCAAGTATGCGAAACAGATGGCAGATCAGGGCGTGCAAATGACCGACGAAATGCTGCAAAAGCAAGCGCGAGTGGTACTCTATGACAGTGACGATACATGGAACCAGACGGCTGCAGATAATCCAGAGTGGCTGGACTTGTTCAAGAAGGCACATGGCCTCAACTTCATTCCCAATGCAATCGGTGGACAGGGTTCTCAGGTGCCAGAGGACCTGGTGAGTTGCAATGTCAATGCAGGCTCGATCGAGCGCGCATTTGCTAAGTGGGGACAGGAAACCTACGGCGACTTGGGTCTCCGAATTCCCTTTGCGGTCCAATTGCAAGCCTATAATCAGGCACAGACTGGACAGCAGATGAACGATGCTGCGAGCAGGCCCGGGCCCTACCAGGCCGCTCTTGCGCAGCAAAAGGCAATCACAACCGAGATTCGGTCAATCTTGCTGAAGGAAGGTGTTCTCCATTCTGGCGGTCAAAAATGCGACCATGCGCAGTGCGTCAACAATGTCATCGACATCGGGCACATCGCGGCCAGCGACTTGACTGCTTCATCCACAAGGACATGGTGCGGTAATGACCTGCCTGCTGATTTGCAGCAGCGGATCAGTGAGCTACAGAAAGGTCCAAGCGATGAGTTGAGCAGACGAAGCAGCCATATCGCTCGAGGGCTCAGTAGTCTGTTCGCATTGGACAGTCGCATGGACGATCAAGCTGCTGCATCGGCACGGTTTGCTGCTTTGGAGAAGCTATCTTCTATGCATGCTCACCAGTCTTGCGA
This sequence comes from Cercospora berteroae, assembly GCA_002933655.1. NCBI lineage: Eukaryota > Fungi > Ascomycota > Dothideomycetes > Mycosphaerellales > Mycosphaerellaceae > Cercospora > Cercospora berteroae. Next base: position 135,624 of record PNEN01000128.1, on the reverse strand, counting down.
GGAAACAGGCTCACGACCAAGTGCGCTAGGGTTGAACGCATTCGCGAAGAATGACTGCGCAAAAGGCGTCAGTGGCGGAAGAATTATTCAGGGATCCGCTCACGAGCTGGGTTTGGAGGCAACCTCTCGCAATGAATGCGCTGCTGCTCGAGCACAAGGGTTGCAATCCCTGACCAGAGAAGAATCGGGCGTTCACCATTGCGCTTGGAAAGACAGTGACCTTGCTCTCATGGCCGCCCGCGCGAGGAGTCATGGGCTGGAGGCACTTGCGACCATGGAGGCTCCACAGTGTGACACGCCTTCGGCAGCCAGAAAGCCTTACCTCCAGCGACATCGCTACGAATTGCCCAAGGACAAAGCCAACATGTTCGCAACTACCACTGGGGCGTGGGAGGACAGCGGCATGATGCCCCAGGCTGTTGACACGTCGCTGCCGGACATCAATGAAAATACCACCACCGGTGCCATGATGGAGTTCTTGGGTGGTAATGTTGGCGCATCTCTGTCGTTTGCCAACGATGCTCTCACATCGCAGATACCTTCTCAGAACCTAACCCATGAAGAAGAAGTTGATTTGGCAATGCTCAACAATGGCGACATCACACCAGAAGAAATGGACGAGATTCTGAATACGACTTCTGCTCAAGGTATGGAGGACATCGCGGACGTGGACATGTCTTGGTTGAATCCAGATGTCGTGGCTACCACGAACAACGCAACTCCGGCCTCTCAGGATATGATAATGGATGATTTCGATTTCGACGACATGATTTTTGATATGCCGATAGATGATGGCTTTGATGGGGCTCTTCAATGCGTGGTATAGATATGATAGGCGCTGGGCGGAAGAAAGTATGCTGCATTGTACGTACATATCATGAATTGCGTTCGAGCGTACTTTCGGGCATAGATCTAGTCATGTTAGCGAATTGATAGATGAGACTTGAAATATTACCACGCACGCTGTGTCGAGTCATCCCCTATCATGTTCTTTGAGCAAAGCCAAGCTCGGGCAGTCACGATCGGACTAGTAGTGAAGTCGGTGAGGTTGATGTCGCACAAGTCGCGCCAAGCATCTGCACCGCCTCTCCGTTTCAGCGTGGCTTTGGCGTTGACCACTCACGTTTGCGCTAAACATAAGACCAGTCCTCGACCTTATCTGCATCCCTAAAACACAAGTACTGCTGGATTAGCTGAAGCGCGGGCAAACAGGCTCTAGCAAGTCCCGCATAGGATATTGTGCTGATAGCTCCTGATCGCTTCTGTGTTTCGAACTTCACGGTTTCAGCACAGCGAACAAGCACAATGGCGACAAATGGCAAGACAAAAGGCGACGCAGGCGCTGAAAACATTGAGAGCGGTTGGTAGTTATTCAAGCCAGACGCCACCAATGCTACATCTAAAACTGACAACTTTCAGAAACGATCACTTACTCAAGCGGCAACAGCAGCGGCATTCCTGACCTACGCTTCTTACACTACAACGATGTCTATCATGTCGAGCCTGGCTCTCGAGAGCCCGTGGGAGGCATCGCACGCTTTCAAACGCTATGTCAGTCGTATCGAAGTTCAAACTCGAAATTCCAAGATCAACCAGAACTCATTACGTTCTTCTCGGGAGATGCATTCAATCCGTCGCTTGAGTCCTCAGTGACAAAAGGGAAACACATGTTGGACCCACTGAACAACTTGAATACCAACGTCGCTTGCTTAGGCAATCACGATCTGGACTTTGGCGTGAAGCAGTTCGAACACTTGGCGAAGTACTGTAACTTCCCTTGGCTTTGTGCCAATGTGCTCGATCCTGCAACAGGAGAAGATGTGCCACTGGGAAATTGCAAGCGAAGCATCATACTCGAGTCCAGTAATGGGATCAAAATCGGAGTGATCGGTGTTGTGGAGAGGGAATGGCTCGACACGATCAACACCCTGCCTCCAAACCTCAAGTATTTGAGTGCCAGTGCCACGGTTGCCGAATTGGCGCCTAAGCTGAGAGACGAAGGAGCGGAGATCGTTGTTGTCGTGTCACATCAGCGCCAACCCAACGATGACAAGCTCGCCACCAAATTACAGCCGGGTGTGGCGGACATTATATTGGGAGGCCACGATCACTACTACGCACATTCCATCATCAATGGTACGCACATGCTTCGCTCAGGCACGGACTTCAAGCAGCTCTCCTACATTGAAGCGCGAAGAAATGGCAAGAAATGGGACTTTGAAATTATCCGCCGAGACGTGGTTTCATCGATCCCAGAAGAACCCTCAGCTGTAGCCACAGTCGAGAAGATCACAGCGAAGCTTCGCCCAAAACTTGAGAAGCCCATTGGATACACCTCTGCTCCTCTCGATGCTCGCTTCACTACGGTACGAACAAAGGAGTCCAATCTCGGCAATTTTGTCTGCGATTTGATGAGATTCCACTATGGAACCGACTGCTGCATCATGGCTTCAGGCACAATTCGCGGTGATCAGATCTATCCGCCGGGAGTCTTGAGAGTCAAAGACATGATGAATTGCTTCCCTTTCGAAGATCCTTGTGTCGTGGTTGCACTTCAAGGCAAGCACATCGTCGCCGCATTGGAAAACGCCGTGGGCAAATACCCAGCCCTAGAAGGTCGTTTCCCGCAGGTGAGCAATATCGAATTCACTTTCGATCCTGCAAACCCAGAAGGCTCTCGGTGCACTGAGATCATAGTCGGCGAGGGCCCCATCGACCCAGAGAAAGAATACACGCTCGCCACGAGAGATTACATGGTTCGCGGTAAAGACGGCTTCACCAGTCTAATGCTCGAAGAAGACGGCGGACCAGCCCGCAGTATCGTGAGTGATGAAAATGGAGGGCTCATCAGCATGATCATTCGACAGTACTTCATGAGTTTGAAGGTCTTGGGGAAATGGAAGCGGTTTGGAGGCATGATCGGGCATTTCGAACAGATTCAACAAGGATTGCATAAAGTGCATCCAGTGCTTGACGCCTCACCCGTGGAAGCTCCAAAGCTCAGAGACGAAAAGATTACCCAGCCAATAGATGTAACGACAGAAGGTTCACAGGCGACAGGTGTGAGTGGCGATACCCGCGAGTCACTGATTGGACGAGCACAGCAACAGCATCGAAGACAGGCGTCGGACCTACCTGCTCGTCCTGCGAAATCGCGGAAGTTGGACCAGGTGGGGTCGGATCAGTCTGAGGTCTTGTCGGACAGTAGCGATGACGAACAGGACGATGAGGAGCTGTCTAACGATCCCGCACGCGAGCGAGAGCTTCACATCATGCGAAAAGTCATGAAGAAGTGGTGGAGGCTTGCCGGTATACCTGGGAACCCCAGGATGGTGGAGCGAAAAGGCGATGAGTTCGCTGTCGCGTGGACGAAGGGCATCGCCCCAAGACTGGAGGGAAGGATCAAGATTATTGGAGTGGAGGCCTAGCGGCGTCCCAGGGTCTGAGAGTTTCGAGACTTGGACTCTCGTATGTGGTAACTGGTGAGACATTGCTATGTTCTCAGCATCGTACTTCTACCCCCTTGCGACTGACAGTCAAGAATTTCACCCCCTTGTACGGCTTCATGCCTTGTACGATACCACGACTCTTTTTCATGTCCAAGACCAGACTTTCTACCTTCAGACCAGACGCCAGCCAGCCCCTTACATTGAAGCTCAATGTCGCAGTAGCAGGCATGAGCTCTCTATTTCTGTCCGTACGTGCGCCCGCATCAGTCCCATTTGTCTTTGAGCCACTTTTCCCCTGGGACTTGGAATCCGCAGGCTCTTCGTCATAGTCGTAAGTCGTTGCTGTCATGCCGTGCACGATGCCTGTGCTGCTGTCATCGTTGTCTTCACTGAGAAGTCCCTGGACTGTGCATCGAAGGACAGCTCCACCCGGACCGAAGTCCTTCGTTGGTATTCTCCACTCGACACTACCGTCTGCTGGGTTCCAATGCGCTTCCCCTTTACTTGGGCGCATATCGCTCAGATTGCGCACCGATGGAGGAAGCGGAACGTGTATCGTCACACCCTCTAGTGCTGGTGCATTGGACTGGCCGGAAGGCCTAGCGGCACGGAATGCCGCACCCGGTCTCCCAGCACCCAAATTAGATTGAAGAGATGCAGCAGCTGGCGAAAAGCTGCTCGAATTCTGCTTAGCGCGAACTTCAAAATCAGCACCGTAGGGACCAAGGCCAGTCGTGATTTCGACAATAGCAGGCAGGCTCAAGCTGTTCGACGCTGATTTTGATGTGCTGAAATTGACCTCTGGACCCAGAAGGTCGGTTTCGTAGCCACAGAGCGCAAATCTTCCATCCGGCGGTACGAAAGACACGACGCCTTCAGACTTCCACTTGGCAAGTCTCACGCAAGGATGAAACACTATGCGCTCCATGACATTTCGTAGCTGATCGCCTCGCGTGCCCATTCCTGCTCCTTTGCCTCCCGTCGACAAGCTGAGTAGAAGATCGGGGACTCCACTGAGCTTGGAGTTGAACACAATACTCCCGTTTGCGAAAGCGGAAAGCGGCCGTCCGGAAGGCGCAAGCGTGACCTGCAAGCTCTCAATGATGTCCACGTACATTTCATTGTTCGAATGCACGACGTTGCTCCGCCGCCAGGGCACTGCTGAGCCCTGGTTTGTTTGTGCAGGCGAGAGGGACGGCCTCGAAAGCGCTCCCGATCCTATAGCCTGTAGGTTGGGACTTGACCCGGGCAGACCCACGCCACCGAGTAGGTTCTTCAGCACCCCAGGCCCGGTCTCTACCACATCTCTGAGGGCACTGGCCTCGCCCTGACATATCACCCCAGAGTCGGCCATTTCGGCCACAATTTGTGCCACGATATCATAATTGGCAGATAGCTTTGTAGCGATGAGAGGACTGCCCAGGAATTCCTCGAAGGCATCGGCAACTCGGTGCAGGAATTCCAGTACTAGTAAGGGCTCTATATCGGTCGACGCGGGCGAGAGGAAGAGTAGATTGTCCTGGATCACGGAAAACAGAGCCGTGGGTGGATTTGTCGAGGTCAAGTATATGACGCTAGGTCGAGGCGATTCATGCTGCAGGTAGAGAGGGAGTAGCACCGATGGTGAAGGAGGCTTGCCGGTGTAGACGTGACTGAAGAGCAGCGAACTGTGACGTGGTATCAGTGGCAGGACGCGGTGGTGAAGCACGGGGCAGCTACTTACGTACTTGTGCTCGTCGTAGATGTACAGCGCTTCAACGGCGCTCATGATGACTGCTGGACTATCGCATGTCCCCGATGTCTGTCGGTATGGGCAACGAAGTGAGTTGGCATGGAGGGGTGGAGTCGACCCGCGGGTGAAGCACGACCTGAGTGCGGACTTGGGACCGCGTCAAAGCTTCATTGGCGCTGGAGCCTCTCTCTCCGTGACATCAACCTGGAGCACTCTAGAGGCGGTTTACGCGAGGACTGGATTCGAAGCAGCACGTGGCATTTAGTTCTCACATGGTGCGCGATCGCGAGAACAAACAGGCGACACGATGATGCCCGAGCCGTCGCCTGTTGCAGGCACAAAGCGCCCTCACTCGGACTCTACCACAGCGCCATCGGGACTGAGCAAGAAGAGAAGGATACACCATGCGCTCCAGCATGTCCAGCGAATACCGAAGGCCATCGAGCCGGCGCCGCAGAACCCGATCTATGCGCAAGGCCAGTTATTGAAAAGCATCAGTGCGGCGTTGGTGATGGCAGGTTTCGACTCAGTTCTGCCAACGGCACTGGAATTCTTTCGATCACATGTAGAGGAATACATGCTTCACTTTCTTTCATACGCGCGAATCTCTATGCACAACAACCGAAGAACGACGCCAACAGCGCTCGACTTTGCGCAAGCCCTCGCGAACATGCCAAACGCGCATACCGCACGCCTCTTGGTGCCCCAGCTAGCACTCGACGTCCCTGAGGACATCTCGTACCCTTCAATACCAGAGCCGGAAGCTGATCCACCGGACGCGCCCGACTTCTCCAAGCTGCTGGAGCCGCTTATCGAGCAACAGCCTCCAGCTTGGGCGCCTCGTCATTTTCCTCCACTGCCGCCGAAGCATTCGTGGAAAGAGACTGCCGTCTATCCGGAGCGCGAGAGGGACGCGCGTAAGATGCGCGAAAAGGCGACGGAGGAAGGTGTGCTGGCAGAGCAGGCGCTGAGGAAACTGGCAGCTTCGGCAAAGGCAAGTGCGCTAAACGCCGAGAAGCGCCGACACAATGCCTTGAGAGGCGAGGGCAAGTTAAGAGAGCCTGCAAGAAATGGGGTCAGAGGCCCAGCGAGAGCTCACGAGGACACATTTGCGGAAATGATGAAGGAAATCGGAGCAAGCGACGAATCTATGGATTTGGCTAAGGGTGAGGCGCAAACAAGGACGGGCATGGACTTGGGCATGCCCGAAGGGGTGGTCGTAAATCACGATATGCGCCATTGGCGTAGATCTGGGCAAAGAAGAGGCATGCATGCGTAGGTGCAGCATGTCTTGTCCCATCCGACGCGTGCGTCACGACTGAGACGGAACAATGCCATCAAGGCTTCGGCTCGTAAGCGTCAGCAAGGCCGCAATAGTGGTGTGCACGTCAAGCCACAGGTGTACTCACGACCGATGGCCGATGTGCTCCGAAAGCTTGCTGAGTCTCCGCGAGGCCGTCTATGGAAGCAAACATACGATCCGATCCCAGGCATGCGTTCGTTGCAGCGGCCAAGGCCTGACATCGAGCGACTGAGCCCTGCCAAAAATGACTCGGTGAAATCGGAAGAGCAGAGAGGTGGAATGACAGATCGCGTCTCTCGAATTATTTAGCGTTGGCGCTGGTGGAGTATCATTGTTTTGATGTTGTACTATAGACATTCGAGTCTTCTCGCTGTATAAAAGCTGTGGAGGACAGAGCACGAAGCTTGAGAATAATACAGGCAAATTGCAGACACGGATTCCTCGTGCATCACTTTGCACGCGTGCTATCTTTCGCCTTCTCTAACGTGCCATCATACCTGTTCTCCCAAGCGGTTGTCTCAACAGTGAGGCCGTTTGCGCACCTGCCACAAAAGTGGAATGTTAGTTACGGAAGGTGCAAGCTCACATGTCACTTTTGCGCCTCTACTCACTGACGGAACAATCTCAGCACTGGCCTACACACGACCCGCTGCTTTCCCTTCTCGCCTTCCGGTTCGCAATTATACTGAAGAAGTTCCTTGAGCTCGCAGTCTTTCTTCAGGTCTTGGATCGGAGGTTTGCGCGCTTTGCCCGAAGGCAGAGTATTCAGACGCAATTCGACTTCTGAGGCGTGAAAGGCTTCCACGACTGGAGGCATATCTTCTACTTCTGCAGAACTGTGCGTTAGGTGGGTCAAGCGCTACCGAAGTTCGTAATTTGGCATTCTTTTCGATGAACGGAGATGATAAGAGTCTGTCGAGATGAGTGTGGAGGACTTGGGGAAGAAGTTGTTGGCGGAGGTTGAAGAGGTCGGTTTAGATGAGGTATGCTCAACTTCGCCCAGCTTCGAAACAGATAACGTTAATGACATGTACAGATTCTGAAAGATCTACGTGTGCAACAAGATGATCGCTCGTGCTATTTTGGCTTGCCGCAGCTAGATTCTCTGGTTCAGTGCAAGCTGGACATGAAGGCTACAGTTCCAAACGTAGCGACACCTCCTCCTATCGTCGAGCTCATGTCCCATCATACCTGCAGCGGCAAGACACAATTACTGTATCACCTCACTGCACTAGCGGTCTTACCGAAACCTCTGGGAGGGCGACAAGCTGCAGTACTATATTTCGATCTGGACAAGCACTTCTCTGTAACTCGACTCGCTCGACAGATCAAACGACTATTGCTTGCGCAATCGCTCGCTCCAAACCAGAAGCTCTCCAACGACGATGTGAACGAAACAGTGTCAGAGTGTCTTCGACACGTCCAGATTTACCATTCCTACTCCCTTTCCAGGACCGTCAGCACGCTCAACAACCTGCAATCTTACCTATTCGACTCCTCAAAGCACCATTCCTTCGATCGCTCCATAGCTTTCATCGCAGTCGACTCTGCTTCTGCACTCTACTGGCACACTCGCTTCGAAACCGAAGAAGCCGCACTTCTCAGTTCAACTTCGAACAAGTCCTATACAGAACCTCCAAGGCAGCCAATAGGCTACACACACCTCGCTGCCGCACTTCAGTCCGCCTCTCGCACTTTCTCAGCGCCAATCATCTATTCAGTTCGGGACTACAACTCACCAGTCAAAAAATCCTCTCATAACCCCAACCATCACCAGTACCAACTCACAAACTCGGCTTTCGGTCCAAGTCTTCTTGACGACGCATATGCGCTTCGACCTTCTCTACCCGCGCCTTTCAATTCTCTGAATTTTGCGACGCTGCGACTGATTATAAGGCGCGAGATTGTTAGAAAACTGCCGATAGAGGTTACAGTGGAAGATGCTCTGCAGGAGGAGTTCAATAGGAGGAAGGTCACAGACCAGGGAAAGTTCGAGTGCTTCGTGAATGAATGGGGAGTGGATGACAAGGTGATTGACAGGTTGCGGGCGAAAGGAGCTTTGTTTGAGGTATTCGTTACTGGCGAGGGTATTAAAGTCGGTGATGGGCCAGAATGAGCTATCATACGGATGGACATTGAGTGGTTTTCGACAATTGCAAGACCAGAGGACCTGTTCTGTGGGCTCCATGGCATTTCTGGGGCAGCGATTAGAGCTGCACGTGTGTCAATACCTTCGGCACGAGCATGGGATCATAGCCAAGTGTGTCTTTGCAAACGCTCCAATCCCTGCTTTGATTTGGTGATATATGTACAGCGTCCCGTGTCTATCGCTCAGCCGGTGATACTTGTCGCATGGTGTTTCGCACTCGCAATGTCCTTTCCCCGCCTCAAATCCACTCTGCGCTGGCGCATCATCTATTGCTGGCTGAAAGCATTGGCTCGCTGGTCCTCCAACTTGGCGTAGAAGACATCTCGCTTGCGGACAGATGGGACGTGAAAGCCTTGACTGAATATTAGTGCTGACACGAGGTTTCGCGGCGGAATTTGAATCGTTCGTGGTGTTCGCGGAGGAGAGGAGAGCGCGCTTTCGGGCTTTGTCGTTCACGTACCGTACCACCAGAAGTATCCAAAGGAGGTTCCGAGGCCTGTCAAACACCTGTCAGCTACCAGCACACTCCTAATGTAGCTTCCTCGCCATTTCTGAGATCCCAATGGCGCTCGAGGGTTGCGATGTAGTCATACCGAAAGCAACGGAGAGATCGAGGACGAGGCCCCGGCGGAGCATCTGCGCAATGTCAGTGAGGCCCTAAGACTTCGCAAAGGTGTGAGCGTACGCCAGTGATTGGCTTCACCATCTTTGCGAACCTGTGAAGTGGAGATTGTGTGTTTCTGGGTGTGTTCTTGCTGAGCTGCAAGCTCGATGTCGTCGTGATGGAAGGGCAGACGAGAGGTGCCAAGACTGGCGGGAGATTTCGGCCGGAGACAGACGACAGACGACATCCTCTCCTCTCCTCTCCCGTCCTCCCCTCCTCTTCTCTTGACTTTAGTGAATACATCTAAGCTAACCCACCACATCTGCGGCATACATCATGTGCGAAATAAAAGCATATCACATAGAAATCGTCAACAGTCTGCGAGATGATCAGCACAGCAATTCAGTCTTGCCAGCCGTTATCAGATCAACTCGCTGCGCTTACATTTGAGCACGATATGATCACTGTACCAGTTGTGGATCATGTAGGAACTGATCAGGGATATCTGGGGACCCAACTACTCAGAACCTCACTTTCATGGCCGCATAGATCTCAGAATCCATGCTAGAACTGATATTGCAGTCAGGCTTCATCATGTAGTCGACCAACTCACTGCGCAGAGGTCGTCAATGTCCTCACTCAGTTGAGCAATCGCTGTACGTACCTCAGCGCGCAGTACTGTGAGTGAGTCTGGTCTACTGTCATTGGGGCCCAACACAAATTACGTAAAGACGAACTGAAGACGGTCACATGGAGACTGGCGTCAACAACATCGAACACAAAAAGACTTACAGCAACTTCGATGTTCGCTTCTTTCATGTTATCAAACAACCACAACTTCAATCTTAGCAATCTTGGGTTGCAAACTTCTGCCGACACAGCTCCGTCACCCAGCGCTCCTGCCAGCAGTGCCACGATCACACGAGGTGACCGACCGCCAGCACCGTCTCTATTGCGAATCCTTTGTGTGCCCTGGAAGTCGAGTAAGCCACACAGCGCAGTGTGCTCCCGGGTCAGACCAGATACTAACGGCCATAGCCTGACGACGTCGAAGGATCCATAACAAAGGCTTTGCGGACTCGAAGTTTGTTCCGGATCTCGAAGATGGCTCTCTCGTCAAGGAGCTTCCTGGTCGCTGCGCTGTTGGTTGCACTTGTGAGCTCCACGACCACTACCACCACCAGGTCTGCCCCCGAACCCTTCTCCACCTCAAGCAGCCTCACCACTATCTCAATGGCGGGCTCCACGATCAGTACCACCAGGTCCGCCCCCGCACCCTTCTCCACCTCAAGCAGCCTCACCACTACCTCAATGGTCGCCACATTCACGAGCGCCTCCAACGGCTACAATGCACCGGATTCAACAGCTACACCAGAGTCTTCATTTTCATCCGTGCTCCAAGCGTCCTCGACTCCAAGTGCGCTCGGACCATCAGCGATCCCAGCTCCCCACCAGATGCTCTCAACGGCACGGGTCAGGGTTGCGGTTACACTTCACCGAGTATTGGCGCTTCAGCGGAGACTCTGCAATCAGCGACGATCGATTTCTGCCGTAAAAATTTCCGGGATGACCATGACTATGCCTTCAAAGCTCATCGGGACGGCGGACACGACGTGCGTGTGCTCCTGACAGACGGCACGACTCGAAGTGCCATGTTCAGGACGAGACTGGTCTGGGAACATGTTACATCAGTGAACTGGATCTCTTTGAACCAGGCTGGGTGCTATGGCTTTTTCATGGCTGCTATCAAGCCATGCGCAGACGAGACGGGGTCTCTGGTCTTCTATGGCCACCTTAACACTACTATCGACGAGGTTCCAGCACTCTTCACAGTTACTGTGGAGCCTTATGAATCTGATATTCGTCCGACCAATTGATCAGATCATTAGATCACCCACACGAGACAACAGCGGTACAGGCTGATGAGCCATTGCTGCACAATCGGCGGTTTCCAAAAAGCACTATCACCCCGGCTGAGGGTGCATACGATTGCAATGTTTCTGTTTGTTCTGATCGAGAGATAGGTCATGCTCAAGTGTTATCCCGGGAAAGATTGTTGCCCTGTGGTGGAGCTGGATGGAGGCGAGCATAAGGCACGATCGTGCGAAGAACGACACAAGAGTTATTCCCGACTTGTGCTGGGCACAAGATGCGATGATACTTACTTATGATCTGATGAATGAATGATGTCACTATTTGATGCTCTTTCTGTTCTATCTATGCTTCTACAGCTGACTAGAGCCTTCGTGAAAGTGAGCCACTTGGGGATGTGTAGCCTCGTGGAAACGGCTGCAAAGGAGACTAGGACGTCTTCCAGCAGATCGTATAGGGTCTCCCTCTCGAAGAGCTGAGGAGATGCATCATCCCAAAAACCTTAGCATCAACTCCTCAAACTCCTCAGCCATATGCATAGGCGGCAAGTGTCCCGCCCCATCCATGCACACATACTCCGCCGCTGCTATCTTCCCACTCAACTTTCTCAAACCTTCAGGACTAGCAGCTCCATCCTCACTCCCCGCAAGAATCAGAGTCTTCGCCCCCACCTTCCCCACATCCTCTTCATAATCATAATTCCGAATTGTATCCGCCAAGATCTTATACCCTCTCAACGAACACGTCTTCACCAACGGCAAAGCCCGCTCTCTCACATCCACATCTCTAGGTCGGCTGCCTGGGAACCATCTCTCGACAGTCTGACGACATAACACATCCGAACACTCTTTCACGTCTTTCTCAAATTGCACGATACGTTCAGACCAGAGATTATGAGCTTTCTCTGGAGCAGAGATGCCCGGTGCAGCGATCGATATGATGCTCTCGACGTCTTCGGAGTAGAGCATGGCATATCGAAGAGCTAGAACACCGCCTATACTGCAGCCGATCACGGCTTTGACTTTCGGCTGGCCAGTGACAGATGCAACGAGCTCGTGCATGTGCCTCGCAATGTCGTCCATATGGAAAGAGGCATTCTTGTCTTTAGGAGGCGGAGTTTTGTTGTGCCCGATATTATCGAAGCGAATAGTCGTATAGCCGGCTCGATTCAATGCTTTGACTGTAAAGTCCCACATGTGGAGGTTGGACATGAGGGCATGACATAGCAGGATAGGTAGATCGGCGTGATGCTGACTTCCAGAAGGCTTTTCTTGAAGAGTATAGTATTCGATGCCGTCGATGTTGATTGTTCTCTCAGCCATTCTGGCCTTCGCTGAGCGTGTTTCTCGGAAGCGGCAAATATCCAGGGCAATAGCTCCTAATTGTCAGTACAGGTATGGGCAAGGCAAACTTTCTCGAAGGGAGCAGTCAATGTGTGAAGCTCTACTCTATGCATATCTATCAGTGAATGTTCTACTTGTCAAGTAGACGATGGCTGCGGGGTCCAGTCGAACGTCATTGCAACAGCTCGCTCGCTCAAAACGCTAACAATCCGCTGTACAAAGCATATCATCATGTTCGTCGTAAAACTCATGCAGCCGCGCTCAATGCAATTGGAAAATAGTGCTGGTGTCGTCTTCGTATCGAGTTTGAGTTGGCGACACAAACCCAGAGAGGACTGCCGCATTGGATGCTGTCGCCATGGAACGCCTCAAAAACCATACCTAATGCTGAGGTGAAAGACGAAAATCGGGCGTGTCGTGCCATCGTCACGTATGCAACAGATCTCCCTCGCATGGATTTATTCTCACTCCCTCTTGTTTGCTCTTAACCCGAGGACTTGCATTCCCTCTCCAATCCCATCGTAGACACCAGCACTCACGCCTTGTACCATATACATACTGACATCTTTGAGCTGCTCTCCGACCTTGCCATCGTTCATCGAACAGACTTGTGTCGCAATGGTAAGTGTGTGTCGCCTCATTGCAGCCGCCGTATCGATGCCATGCGATAGAAGCTTCTCGCTGATTTTGTGTTTCCGATCGAATTGGTATGCAGCTCGCAGCCAGAACTGCACGTAGGGCAGAATGAATGAAGCAGCGAGGAACATGTATAATGTGAACATTGCCACCCAGTTGTGAAGCATCGGCCGTTGCACTACTGGCCGCGCAGAGACATTGTTGTTGTTCCCTTTCGATCGGACTTCAAGTTGGCCATCTGAAATTGTGTCTGCCTTGAGTGCCTGTGGTAATGCTTCGCGAAGATTTTGCAATTCGTCCTCACTGAGCTCCTGCGGTAGACCATGCAGCAGACAGGCTACACCAGAGACATACTGCTTGCGGGGGAATATAGAGCTCGAGCTAGCTCCAGGGTCCTCAGATTGTGCAAGCGTGATTGAGGCAAGGCCAGGGTTGGCATATTTCCATTGCACGCCACTGCTGGATGTTCGCGCAGTCTCTTGCGAAGGCTCTTCCATGCCGTTCGATGTGGTACTTCCAGAAGACGTTGGCCGACTCGGCACTCTTCCGGGCAGTCTCGTCTCCTGTACCCACCGCAGCACAGCTGGCTGATTTTGACAGCTCAAGTCTCTGTTATCGTCGGTCGCGTATGATGGTGGCGGTGTTGCACTGCCTTCGGAGTCGTCCTCAAGGTAGCCTGCTAAGTGACTGTGTTGACTCAAAGTCTCATCCTGCACGACTGTTGGTCGAAAATGGCGTAGCTTCGAGAGCCTGCGCGGGATCAATGCTGGCAATAGCGTGGAGAGTACGAATGTGGATCGGCTGCTTATACGAGGATATCGATATCCTAAGAAGCCGTCCGGCGATCCTGAAGATTCGGAGCAAGTGGAAGACATTCTGGTTAACTGGAAGCAGCGAAGGGTCAGTAGGGAAGGAAAATGGGACAACTTGTGTGAAGCATAGCAGGAATGGCTGCTTGCTGAAACGTTTGGAAGTGGACAAGGTTCGTGGTGGCCAGCAGTGCAGGAGCAGGCCTGATGCTGGGCGTCCCAACGAGGCATCTTGAAGTCTTTCGAGGCCCCACATGTCGTAGCCTGCCGCCGAGTCGTTTGTGCATGTGAAAGGCGTCCGCCCACGTTGAGGTCGGCTAGAGAAGCAGCAGGGCACTTTGACGTGCATGTGCACGCTGATAGTGGATCGCTGATCGGAGCGGCCTATCAGTGAGCACGAATGAGCAGCATGTTGCGCTCAATTCTGACGATACGAAATATTGCGCAAGCATAGCCCTAGAGCTGTTGATTGTTCTGATAACAAGCTCTGCCGCTGATCGTGCGAATATTGACCGCCAAAGCATCGATTCGGCCAGTTCCGCTGGCACGAGCACCGATTCGCCGTGAAGCAGCAGACGCTAGTTCATGTTTCAGCCTGCCACTCTTGGCGTTGGCGGTGCTGAATGTGGAGTTTCTTCACTGCTCAGTCATCTGTTTGGAGAACGCACTGTACTGTACATCACTTTGGTGCTCGCAATGGTGCGCCCATATGCGCGTGCTCATTCATCTAACAACCGCAGCAGTATCTCGGGCAGTGTTTCCACGCCTTGCTTGTTGATGGCCGACACGGGCACAGAATACAGACTCTTCCTCCAAGCATTCCTTTTGTCGCTTGGATGTGCCTCCTCACCACTTTCCACCATTCTCAGGTAGTCTTGTAACGATCGGAAATTTTCTTGTGTGCCCGGCAGATCTGCTTTGGTTGCAACCACAAGCCAAGGCTTGCTGCTGATTGGCGGGAGCGACAGCGGTGGAAGATGGCGACCTGCTGTAGGATCAAGGAGCGTAGATTCATCTGCCTGCTCACTCGGTTCTGGATCGAAGCCTGGCGATATTGAGCTACCAAACGGCTCATAGGCAACAGCAGCATCCTCTTGCGCCTTCACACGCTCAGTCTCGGCATTCAGCTCGCGCTCTCGCAACTTCTCGTACTCGCCGACCTCACGCCAAAGGGATTTTACTGCTTCCACAGCATCGCCTGCGTTGAGATCGACAACGAAAGCCAGTACTGCAGCACGCTCTATGTGGCGGAGGAAGCCCAAGCCGAGCCCCTTGTCCAGATGTGCATCTTCAATCAAACCGGGAATATCAGCGATGGTGAATCTCTCTCGAGGCGCTTTACGTCGGCCTTTAGTGTCCAAGGCTGGGCGTCCCACATTGTTGTCGAGCACGAGTGTGCCGATGTTGGGTGCCAGTGTTGTGAAAGCCCAATTTCCAACTCTTGTTCTCGACCTGGTGATGGCACGCATTAACGTAGACTTGCCAGCGTTCGGCAGTCCCACGAGGCCAATGTCCGCAAGCAGTTTCAGCTCCAACTGCAGGTTGATCCTTATGCCATCCTGCCCTTTCGTTGCGTACTTTGGCTTGAACACTGTCTTGCTGACGAAGTGAGGGTTGCCCAAACCACCCACTGCCCCTGCCGCTAGCAGCAGCGGCGTGTCCATCGGTTGGTCGAGATCGAGACGAAGAGGCTTTGGAGGCTGAATAGCGGCAAGCGGACTTCGGCGAGGGCGAGGGAGAGGAGGTAGATCGTCAGCAGTGAAGTGCTTCGGCAGACCTCCAGGATATAGCAGCCATTTGTCAGGTTGGACTTCTGGTTTTCCCGCCTCCTGCTCTGCCATTTCTGCTTCTTCGTCCTGGTCCTTCGCTTGCCGACGTGGCCGCGAGCGTCGCTGGTGTTCTTCTCTCGCCTCCTCTGCTTCAACCGCCTCCATGGGATCATTTCTTGAGATCTCTCTGACTACAGTCCCCACAGGCACTGTTATCAGTATGTCATCGCCTCTTGCGCCGCCTTTGAGACTGCCCTGGCCATTTTTACCTCGCCCAGCTTTCAGGAGACCTCTTCGAGCGAGCTTATGCAGGCTCGTCTCACCTTGCACAGCTTGAATGTACACGCTGCCGCCGAAGCCGCCATCACCTCCATTCGGAGGCCCATTGGCAATGTATTTCTCCCGCAAGAAGGATATACAGCCATGACCTCCAGCGCCAGCAGCTACACTCAGAGTGCATGCATCAGTGAATGGCGCAGAGGAGTAATCGAGGGGTACTGGATCTAGATGGTCGTATTGATGGACGTCGACCGTCGTGGCAGACACAGAAGGACCAGCATCAAGCTCGGCGATGGGTTGTGCCGTTGGAGAAGCGGCTGTGCTATATCGATGAAGTCTCTGCCTCGGCAGACGCGTCCTTCGCAGACTTTTGGTGGCTGCCAAGTTCCATGCAGCATCAAGGCAAGGATAGAGGAATAGCAGCCTCGGCGCAGATGAGATGGAGATGGACATGCGGTGATGATGGTCGTACAGCAGGCAGTAGAATAATTGATGCAACAGCTCCAAACGAATGCGAGGAGATTAAACAACATTCACATGCAGAGTCTAAGACGTTGTTTGCTTGGCAAGGCATAGATCTGCGCTGCCCGAAAAGAGCGTTCCTGCGTGTGCGAGTCGCAGTACACGACGATTTGCATAAAGCATTCACGGAGAGGTGTGCTCCTTTGTGCACAGCTGCTCGTCGGTCCCGGCTATTGCATCGCGAATTGTCGTCGTCACTGGATGGCTCGTTCGTAGACAGCCGTGAAATAAATTTAGAGTTGGACCTGACTCCGGGATGGTCCACTTTTCCCCATGCCTCGGCTCATTTTTTCCACGCCTTCCACGCCTGCAGACGCGGTCGCGGGCAAAACAGACTCGCTGCGCGTGGCCCCGCGTCTCCCAGAGGCTCGGTCAAGCCTCTGGCGTCGCGGCCGGACCAGATGATCGCATAGGAGGTAATACAAATTATAAGGGAACCCAACGCCCAGGAATGGAACTCGCAACGCCAGACCATTTCTCTCCATTTCTCTAATACCTCTCATACTTTCTTCACAGACACAATCATGGCTGGCAAGCTCCTTACTCCAGCCGTAACAGGCGCTCTGCTCTTCGCGCTGACCTCGTCCCCCGATCGCGTCAGAGAACCACTCCTCGCACAGCTCAGGCAATACCTCTCAATTGAGAACATCGGACGTCTGATCACCGGCCTGAAATGGCTCGTAGCTCTCGGCGTCATCAGCGATGCAAACAAGTGGCTCTCCGAGCTCGCACAAAACAACTTCCGACTGCGATCTGAGAAGCACAGATACCACTGGCCTCAAGAAGTCGCAGTCATCACCGGAGCTACAGGAGGCTTCGGAAGTCTCATGTCGAAAGACTTCGCATCGCGGGGTGTCAACGTCATGGCGCTGGACATTCGTGATGACCTTCCAGCGGATATGAAGAACAACCCCAAGATCCACTACTTCAAGTGCGATGTGACAAATCGCCAACAGGTCGCCGACGTTGCAAGACAAATCCGCGAGGAGCATGGTGATCCAAGCATTCTGATCAACAATGCTGGTATCTCAAGCGAGGGGCCGATCCTCGACCAGACTGAAGAAGGTCTGCGACGAGTGTTCGATATCAACATCATTTCCCACTACTATACTGTTCAAGAATTTCTTCCGGCCATGGCCAAGAACAAGAAGGGACATGTTGTTACCATCGCATCCATGGCTGCTTTCGTCACAACCCCGGGTCTTGTTCCCTACAGCAACACCAAGGTGGCCGCTTGGGGCTTTCACGAGGGTCTCCAACAAGAGACGCGAGTCTTCCTTGATGCGCCAGAAGTCAAGTTCTCTGTCGTCCACCCATCGTTCGCGAACACCCCTATGGTGGCGCCATTCAAGACCGAACTCGAGGCTAGCGGAGCACGTGTCATCACAGCCGAGAGCGTCTCGGACGCTGTGGTGAAGCAAGTCATCAGTGGACGAGGCAAGCAGATCATCTTGGCTGGTAATGTGGGCGCCGCTGTATTCCTGAGGTCTGTGCCGCACTGGTTGAGCCTGGGCATTTTCAGTCTCGGAGACAAGAGGACGAGAGTAAGTGTTGCTGTTGCTTTGCCCATCCCCTAGTGAATCCAATGCTGACATCTGCCAGGCATCGTACAAGAAACTGATCACCAAATCATCGACGCATAAGGCTCGTTAGACGGATTTTGAAGAGTTGGATGCTGTAATAGATACCCATTAGTATGCCGGAAGCAATGTAGACCACGGGATACATACAATAGAGCCTGGCGTAACGTGGCGTCGCTGCATGTTCTACCGGGCTGAGATATTAGATCGTCAAACGAGACCAGTTGGACTCGAACCTCTCCGCTTCTTTTTCCTCGCTTTTTTCCCCTCTGTGGACGGCGTTGTCCTGGGTGTAGCTGGAATCTGTGACGACTGTTTGTCCATGGACTGTTGGCGATGATTCTTCTTTGCAGAATTAACATCAGGTGGGGATGAACCCTTTGTGGTGCCTCGCCCAATTTGCGGCTCTTGCGTGGAGACGGGTCCTTTGCGCTTGCTCTTTGCTGTCTTTCCCGTTCCAGCCGAGCTTCGCGGCGTATCGCTCTCACCAGAGGGTTCAACCTTGCTCTCGATTGCTGCCACTGCACCGTGATTTCCACCTTTGGCGGCTCCGAGATCCGTTGAAACCAGAGAGCGATTGTCCTTCTTTTTGCCTCTTGCCTTTGGTTTCTCGACAACCATCGTGTTCTCGTCGATGGCCATGGAGTCGTTCTGTCGTAGCTCAGACGCTGTGCTCTGGACAACCGTAGAGTCCTTCGCCTGTAACTCGGGCTCTGCTCGCCTCTTCCTTTCAGGAGAAGAAGTGTATCCAGAGCCATTGGCTTCTATTTCGACATCCATATCAAGTTCTTTCCGGTCGTTGCTGCTCTCCTGCTCGCCCACGATGTCGTCGGCCACCGGTGCAAGACTTGCGCGAGAGGTGCGCAGAGGCAGGTACTACTCCGCGCTCTGCTCCTCTTGCGGAATCTCGTTGGGTCTCAGGTTTCGAGAGATGATTTCGACCAACACTTGCTGTTCATCGGCTGTAAACCGGTCCTCCACATTTTCAATCATTGGCTGCAGCATCTCCACGCACTGAGGAGCGTAGTTGTAGATCATGAGAACCTCGGGCTCAGTAAGGCACTTCTTCTCCTGCTCAAGCTCGAATTCCTTCTCAAACTGCTCCTTGGGCATACTTTGCAGTCGTTCATGCCACTCCGCCTCGAGTGAGGCCTGCATGGCATCCTCAGCATCGCGTGCAAATTTCTGGAATGCTGTACTGCGCGCATCGCCGCTATATGCTGTTGGATTCCTGACATAGGGGTAGTTGCTACTCTTGAGCTCGCGTTCTGTTCGGTCAAGCACGCGCATGAAATTCTTTGGTCGGATCGCAGGTTTCTGGCCTTTGGCCTTGTCGTCGGCGTCTTCGGCGGCATGTTGTGCACGCTTCCGCTCCACCCAATCCAGCACGTCGGCGTTGGACAGCGGACTGTCTCCTGCGTCGAGAATCTTCATCTTGTTCGGAATGGCGACAAAGGTGTGTTGCAAGGTTGACTCCGTCGGCCAGGAATAATTGTCGAGCACGAGCGGGGCCGTGGCTCCGGGCTCTCGCGCTAGTGCTGCAGGCACGGAAACGGCCCGCGCTCCACCATGCATTCGAAGTCGCGAGAGTCGAGCAGAGCTCTCGGGTGCCAATGCCTTCATCGTGGATTTGCCAATCATGCCTCCGGGGCTTCATACGGAGCGCTGTTCCTCGACCGAGACAACATGTCTGGACACGAACGCAAAGCACTTCTGCTACAAACGGTAGCATATCACCGGTCCTGCTCAATCGCGCACGATTGGTAGCTGCAGAGCACCAGAGTCTCACGCACAAGCTCGCCGACGATTACGATGCCAAAGCAGCAAAACGCATGGGAGAGATAGCGGCGACCGCAGCAGCCATCAAAGAGTACGACAAGGCACAGTCGGCGTTGCAAGAGCTGCAATCTCTGCTCAAATCGTCTGATAAGGAGCTCAGAGAGCTTGCCGAGGATGATGTTGAACCAACTCATCAGACCATTCAGAAAGCTGAGACCGACTTGAAGTCGAGTTTAGTACCTGTCCATCCATTCGCGCATCTTCCATGCCTGATCGAAATTCGGCCAGGAGCTGGGGGTGATGAGGCAGGTCTCTTCGCTGGGGACTTACTCCGAATGTATGAAGGGTACTGTGCTCGGGTGGGACTTCGGACCAGTCTTTTGAAACATGAGACGGGCGATGAGATTGGCGGCGGTACTGGTGCACATCTGCAAGAAGCCATTCTCGAGGTCGACTCGCCAGGCGCGTACGGGATACTGCGCTGTGAGGCAGGCGTGCATCGTGTTCAACGGGTGCCAGCAACCGAGACCAAGGGGCGCACCCATACGTCGGCCGTGAGTGTTCTCGTTCTACCTTCAGTACCCAATGATAGCGGAGGAGAAGGAGGCGAAAACTCGTTCAACGACCCCAAAAGCGACTACTACGTTAACTCTAGCGATGTCAAGACGGATGTGATGCGCGCCAGCGGCGCTGGGGGCCAGCATGTCAATAGAACCGAATCAGCGGTCCGTCTGACTCATCTGCCAACGAACACTGTCGTTGCAGTGCAGGAGTCACGCTCCCAACACGCAAACCGCGAGCAAGCCTGGCGCATTCTCCGGTCACGCATTGCACAGATGAAGAGGGAAGAGCGCGAAGAAGAGCTCATCAAGCTGAGACGAGGCGCTGGCGCTGGAAAAGTGGGCAGAGAGAACAAGGTCAGAACGTACAACTGGTCACAACAGAGGGTCAGTGATCATCGAAGCGGCTTTGACCTCAGAAATCTAGACGATGTCATGGAAGGCGGAGAGGCTTTAGACAAGATCATGGATAGCGTCAGAGTCTGGCAAGCTGAGCAAGAGGTCCTGGGCTTGGTCGCCGAAGAGGAGGAGAAAGCCAAGCAATCGACGATGAATGGCAAGAAATAATGCCCACCGAAGGATGACTGAGAGCTCATGGCGATGGTCATGCGAATTCTTGGAAGCGATTTACAACATGTCTGAGTGCCATCATCGTGCGCTGTACTAGATGGATGGCCATCCCACCAACGAAGTGCATACGCTCAAGTGAGCGCCTTGGCACACCGGAGTTTGATACGAAACACTGCACAATGCAGATTCGCTCCTGGTGCGCACCCGCATATCGAGTTGAGGTGATAGCAGGCTGCAGCTATCGAAGCTGCTGCCAGGGGCATAAGGGACCACGTTGTGCTCGAAGATGCTTGCTCGCGCCGCTGTCAAGTGTGCTAGGGCACAGCCTTATCTTGTGCCGCATAGCTGGGCAGCATACAATGCTGCGGCCTGTCATGTATCTGAGCCTCACATTGTATTGCCGCGAATGTACTGCACGATTTGCGAAGTCCGGCATATTTGGAGTGCCGCTGCACCTCCGGATATGCGAAAACCTGGTACGACCCACTGCAGCGTGCGTAGTCCACCGCGAGACGCCACTGAGTCAGCCGCACGAGTTCTACGTGCCCCAATACCTTGAAAATGCTCCATTGTCGAATTTTCCTCCTCTGCATCCGCGATGCATCTCAGATTTCTGAAACAGCCGCGTATGGGTCAAGTCCCGACATAATTGCAAATCACAAGAGAAGCCGACGCTTGCGAATCGCTCCCGATAAGCCACGAGTGTCTAGACAAAGTCGCTCGCATCAAGGTCGACCTGGATTCGCTGGGGGCTTTGTTCTTGTACAGCCCATGGCTTTGACGAGTCCATGAAATTCTGCCGGATCAGGGTCTGCGTCACCACTGTGGGCAACCTCACTGGACTGGCGTTCTCATACTCGTGCTATCTTGCCTAACCGATGCTTGGAAGCATATGATCAGTCTTGAGGGCACAGAAGGTAGGTGCAGAGGTGACGACGACTTCAGTAGGGCGGTCAGTATAAGACATTTCACTCATGTAGACCCTCCTACAATGCCTTTCATTCTCTGTTACTGCAGTATCTTAAGCTCATACCTCCATTATGTCTGAATCACAGCATGGGCCACCTGCCGAAGAAGTTGCCCTGATCGCCCTTTTCAAGGTGTGGCAGAGGAAGAATCAAGATACAGCGAAATACTTCGGCGTGGTGATCGCTGGACTCATGGGTATTTTTATCATCGCCCACTGGTCACGGAGACTCCTCCAAAGATGTGCCAAAACCTCAAGCACGATTCGATCAACATACCGAATGTCATCACTGATTTCACAAAGACTTGGCCGAGCAAAGGCATTTGGGCCTTTAACGATCTGGCCACTACAGACACTGCTTGTTCTGGTATACGTTGGCATCAATGTCACTCTAACATTTTACGATCGACCCGACAAAGAGCCGCTGTTGACGATACTTGCAAAGAGGTTTGGTTGGATGTCACTCTGCAACATGTGCCTGACAATCTTCTTGGCACTCAAAAACACGCCCCTTTCTCCATTGGCCGGATACTCGTACGACAACCTCAATATACTGCATCGATGCAGCGGATACATGGTCATTGTATTCATGATTCTGTAAGTAAAATAGTCCTCAAAATGCGATGCCTCTGCTGTATTCTACTTCTGTAGCTGCTCCTGTGGCTAAAAATCATCACCGAATTTTGAAGTCCTCTATGATAGCATATGCTGACAATGCTTCCACTAGACATGTCATCACTTACGCTGTTGGTCTTGCTGATGCTGGCCATCTTGAGATTCTCGACATGCCTCTCCAGCATGCAGGCATTGTTGCCAGCGTAGCAATGATCTGTATGTTGTTGACCGCAATCGGTCCAGTCCGAAGGCGTATGTATGAGGCTTTCTATGCTTCCCACCAGCTACTTGCTGCGACTAGTCTCGTTGCTATGGGACTACACAGGCCGGAGATCACGCTGAAGGCGTTGATAATTACCATCTTAGCCACCGCATTATGGTTCGCGGACAAGTCTATGCAGCTCACACGATGGCTGTACCGCGGAACTGGAAACTACTGCACCTTGGTGCCTCTCTCTGATGGAGCAACTAAGGTGGTCATGCACCGTGGTGTCAAAGCGCGGCCCGGTTCTCACGCTTTCATTTGGATTCCCGGCATAAGGCTGTTTCAGAGACATCCTTTCACCCTCGTGTCTGCGGATCCTGCCACATTCGTGGCTAAAGCGCGCGATGGCTTCTCTAGTAGCCTCCACGAGCAGGCATATCGATACCCTGGCTTCAAATTCCGAGCCTCAATCGAAGGGCCGTATGGACAGGTTCCAGACTTGCATAACTACGACAAGATTGTGCTTGTGGCAGGAGGCAGCGGTGCCACTTTCACTATCGCTTTGGCGATGCAGTGGGCGAGCAAGCGACGGACGCCAAAAGATCGCCAAACTCTCGATTTCGTCTGGGTTGTCAGACACAAAGAAACGCAGCAATGGTTCGAGCACAAACTCGCTGCATTGCGAGCGAATTCCAGGGTCAACCTTACTTTGTTCGTCACAAATCCGACTCAAGGTCAAACGAGGGGGCAGAGCTACGCCTCAAGTCTGTCGCAGACATCTCCAACAGCGGATGATGTAGAGAAAGGCTTGGACTTCAAAAGCGTTTCTGTCGAACCTTCCGTGTCGACGAGGTCGTCGAATACGATCCTGCGGCCAGTCATGGGGTTCGGTCGGCCTGACATCAGTTCGCTTTTGGGCAAGAGCGTGGAAGGTTTAGTGGAAAGTGACAATGTGCTCGTAGCAGCTTGCGGTCCAGCTGGCATGCTGACCGATTTGCGCAAAGGCGCTATAGACGTACAGGCTGTTGCAGCGCCCATGATAGATGTGCATTGTGAGGAGTTTTCTTACTGAGACTGTCGCGGTTGCCCAATGCAACTAGATGTGCCTTCGTGGTGTAGCAACAAGGGTTTCACTTGCCTGAACTTCATACATTCCTGTCATTTCTATCCTCTATTTCCTCAACTCAATGCTTTCGTGCACCATACAGCTCTCTTGGTTCATAGTGCGGAGCATTGCATCGCATATTCCCACCATGTCCAACAGCTCCACCACCAGCTACTCGGCCACACAAGCCTTCGCGCAAGCGCGAGCCCGCATCAAAGATCGCCTTCAGCGCCAAAGCTTCCTCATGATGATCTACTGGGGTTGGCAAATGAACAACAGCTTCATCATAATATACACAATTCGCAGCCTCGGCTGGCCCAACGAAATGCAAGCCGGCGGTCCAGGACAATACGAATGGGGCCGACACTACCACCGATCAGCCCAGAAGTAGGAACGCTGGAGCGGGTTCGCGTGGATGACTCTGTCTCTAGGAGTCGCAAGTTTCATCATCACCCTCATTGAGCAAGTGGGGAGCACCTTCAACAAGCTATCTGTCTCGCAGCTGAAAGGCTCCGAATGGACTAAAGCCGTCATTTGGACAATTTGGTTTCTTTACATCGCAATTCTGGCCCTGGTGAAGAGAGCGAAGTGGCACAACGATGCGAAAGATAGCTACAGGGCTTGGGAAGTCGATTACCAAAAGGGGACGCGAGTCCAGGTCTGGCCAAATGAAGATTATTATCCCAGTGGCTCGAGCGTCCTCGGTGCCTTCATCATGGCCTTTCCATTCTGGTACTCACTGCCGATAATGTGGAGGCAGCTGAAAATGGGAACCTTTGAGGAAGATCAACCACAGATGGAGCCGAGCGGCAGTCCTTGGCTAACAAACGATGGTGGAAACGATCATCTTTGGCCTATACATGATGGTGGCAGCGATGATCAGAGCAACTTTCTTGTACGTGGTCATGGGGCGGGAAGTCAGTACGGGCCAGTTGGAGTCGCCAGAGAGGAGTCTTAGGAGGGCTCGGGGGTAACGACTCCGGATGAAAGCCTGCACTCTGTGCATAGCGCTGACACGTAAGTGCTTCTTCAATCTCCCATGACCTTGTCCAATCGCTTATCCATAGCTATTCTCCAGCGGGGGCCGAACTTTTTCATCGACCATACCGTGAGAAGCCCGGTAACCCAAGCAATGATTGCGATGCCGGTGAAGAGCCAGCCATCGCCAATACCGTTGATGATGGGCTCAGTCACGATGGAGCCTATGCATGACAGAATATTTCGGACGAAGTTGTTCAGGGCGATCTGAAAAATTGTCAATGCCTGAGATGGATGCCAGTTGAGTATCTTTGACTTACACCACTGCTGGCCTTCCTCGGCATGAATTCAGTCAACATAGTGGTTACCAGTGCGAAGATCAACATACTTCCAACACCTAATTGATCACGTCAGCTTTACTTTATTCGCAAAACATGGAAATTTGCCATACCGAAGAAGAAGTTGAACACCATCGGTGCGGCAACATTGACTTGTTTCTCGGCAAACCAACCATATGCAAGCAGACTGGCAGGGTAGAGAATAGTCCCTAGATACGCGTTCTCCTTCATGCGGTCCTCGGGAATGAAGATCAACCTTCCTCGCTCATCATATCTGCCAGCTTTGGTAGCTTCGCGATGCATTATGCGGTCAACCCAGCGGCCGCCAAATGTTGAAGACAAGAAGTAACCTGCAGAATTCGGTAGATAAAGGCACCCAATGATGATACTGTTGTAGTTGTATGGCGCCTTAGAGAATGTCGCTTGCACGGAGATGTTCAGAACGTAAAGCGCTCCGAATGTCCACGCTGCATAAGCGACTAGGATCGCGACGGCTGGAAACTGCATGTAGAGGATCACACGGAGAGGGTCGAGGAAGATCCGGCGTGCCATGCCCAAATATTTCCTGGACTTGACTTGGACGGACTGTGTAGTGGCCATTCGAGCAAGGCCAGGCCGTGGCATGCCCTTCTCATCTGTCTCCGGTATTGCTTCTTGCTCAGCTTCGTAGGCGAGTGGCTTGCGGCGTCGAAGTGTTTCTGGCAAGGCTCCTACGACGAAGAGCCAAAGCAGGCCCCTGAGTGAGAGTGAGTGTCAGCATATCTGGTAGTCTCGCAGTGTCGTGCTGTGAGAGCTCGACTTACGCAAATATGGCGAGAAACCATTGTGCGGATCGCCAGCCCAAAGTTTGAGCAAACACACCACCTAGAATTGGTGATACAAGCGGTCCACATAGTGGTCCTAGGTAGAACATTCCCATCGCGGCTCCACGCTCCTTGACTTCCCAGACATCTGCGATAGTTCCACCTCCCACAGCCTGTACGCTAGCAGCAGCACCTCCTGAGAGCATCCTCATTACGATGAACATGGCCATACTTGAGCTCACAGCTGCCAAGATGTTGAATATGAGGAACAAGAAGAAGGAGACCACATAGATAGTCCGACGTCCTAGAGTCTCGGAGAAACTGCTCCACCAGAGTGGAAAGATGGACATCGAAAGCATGTACATAGCCACACTCAAGTTGGCGATTGTAGGAGTGCTGTTGAACTCTCTCGTGATGTCGACTAAAGCCGGAAGCACAATCGAAGAGCCCATGGGTGCTGCAGCGCCCGCCAGAGCGACTATTGCAGTGATGGTCCATTTCTGCTTCCGAGAGAAGTCCTGAGCGTTTGTAATTTCTGGAAAGACACAGAATCTGGCGAGAAGTCCTCGACGCTCGGATCTAGGGACGACGATCGCCTCTCGCCTTACAGAGCGGGCGGATGAGTGTGCTCGACTGTGATTTCCCCGACTGCGTGAGCGATGAGCTGTCACTTGGGCATCGTGGCCTTCTGAGACTGTGCGTTGTGAATCCTCTGATGATCGGGTAGAAGTCGAGAAGTTGCGTCCTGATCTGTGGATCCTCGAAATGTCTTCGCTATCGGATGTTGTGGCTACCGGGTCTGGTTTGCGAGGGAGTGCCGTCGAGCTTCCATGTGGGTCGTCTTCACTAAAGGAACGCTCCTCGAACTTCTCCAGGTGTTCGTGGTCTTGATCTGATCTGGGGCGATCTGAGTTGTGATCTTGGCTCATTCTTGGCTTGGAGCTGCTCTGGTATGATGTGCTATCCGGACCATGAACTCATGAAGCAAGGCTGATCTTGCAGTGCGCGATAAGTCGAGAAAATGTTGTAATGCAAGAGAGTACGCTTATTAGGAGAAGAAAGAAATGCGCGGATATGTTCGTTTCCTTACTGAAAATGCTGCAGCAGCTGATGAGAGACAGAGCTCACGCCGCGAGGAAGCGATACGCAATCGGCAACGTTCCTTCGCAAGCAGTACACAGTACTGCGCTATGCCGCGCGCCCAACGAGCTGAGGGGGCCGTCATGGAGGTGATGACTATGGCACGAACTTGCCGACTTCCGTTTTGCTTTGTTCGACGCCAACGGCGCCTCCTTACTCCAAGCGAAAAACAGTCACCTTGGCCGATGCCGGCAGCTGGCGAAATGCACCTCGGCAGGCCTGGTCCGTAGCCTTTGGCCAATACGCGTGTTGCCGATGGCCGACCAACTCCGTTGTCACTCTGTTCATTGACGGGAGATGTATGGCAATTCGATGAAGGTGCAGCAGTAGTCTTGTTGGAGTCGGTTCCCACGCGAGCGCCCATTGTGCCGGGTGCCAAGTCGATGTCCTAAGCAGAGTAGCCTCACTATGCTCAGAGCTTGCTAGTGCATTTGTGGTTGTCGTGTGTGATGAGGAGAACCACCTTCCAGCTCTTGCCACGACACGTCTGCAGAAGAACATCTCGCATCTACCAGGCACGCCCGAGGTTCCGCGAAGTTGGCAGTATCACCATGGCGGTTCCAGATGCCGCTCGCCAGAAGCTGCGCGAGACATTCGAAGGCCGTACTCTGGACAAGCAGCTCAGCGGCTGGGATGAGCTCTGGAAGTCAGAAGTCACGCCGTGGGATCGCGCTGGACCATCTCAAGCGCTGGCAGACGCCATCACTGGCAACGCCGACATCTTGGGCGCCCCAATCAAGAACGACCCGAGTAAGCAGCGGAAGAGAGCACTTGTTCCGGGATGCGGTCGAGGATATGATGTGCTCTTGCTGGCGACTCTTGGCTACGATGTGTACGGCGTCGATGGATCTCAGACCGCCATTGAAGCTGCACGCAAACTGCAAAAAGAGGCCGACAAGTCAGCGACGTATCGTGCGGTAGAAACGGAGTTCGGACGAGGTCGGGAAACTTTCGTGGAGAATGACTTCTTCAAGGATGACTTTCTGGAGACGACAGGGGGCGGAAACTTTGATGTGATTTTCGACTACACGTTCTTGTGTGCACTGCCCCCGCCACTAAGACCTTCTTGGGCTAAAAGGATGAGTGAGCTCCTTGCACCAGGTGGTCATTTGATTTGTCTCGAATGGCCATTGCATAAGCCCCCTCGGGAAGGAGGGCCACCGCATGGATTATCCGCTGAGCTGTACGAAGCACTACTGCGCACACCCGGTCAAGAGGTACAATACGATGAAAGTGGTAAAGCAGCAACGAATGATGCCGAACTAGCAGGCAATGCCTTGATATGCGCAAAGCGTTATCGGCCTGAGCGAACGCATGAAGCTGGCAAGGATTCAGACTATGTGTCACTTTGGCAGCACACGAACACATTTTGATTGCAGGCCAAGCGCAAAGATCAACAGGTCCTCGGGGAACATGTGCCATCGAATGGTGCAGTCAATAGCCTCAAGCCAGCCTGAGGATCTCTTGCTATGTGCAGTCTATTAAGCAATGTGTACTCCTTTGGGACCATTATCATAAGTCTCGTCTATTCACCAGTCCTGGCCGCGTATATCGTCGAAGTCGTCACTGGTGCTGAACCTGCTGTGAAACGCTCAAACCACCGCTATGCCTCCAAATGAATGAATTTATCACGCCTTTTTATGGACACCCTTCTCGAGATCCTTTTCCAAACCAATGCACTCATCGACTGCTGCACCAGTCCCCATACCTGCACCAGCACTGGCTTCCGGATCCATTCGCCTCGTCAGCTTGTCTGCTGCCCTCTTCTGCTTGGCTTCCCGCTTGCGTCGGTCCTCTGCCATTTGTCTGATCAAAGTTGACCTTTCCCTGATCTTGTGCCCATACTTGTAGAAGATGAACGGGATAGGTATGCACACCACTTCGAGCAGTCCCAAAAGCGTTCCTGCCCAATTCGGCCCAAGGGTTGCGTATAGCGATGGACCTGCTAGGGGCAAAGTTGCACCCATTATCGATCGAAGGACTGCATTTCCTGCCAGCGCTGAGGCAGCGTAGATGCCGTAACTTTGTACCAGATAGTTTGACGCGTAGATGAACACGCCTCCATTGCCCGCGCCAAACGGAATGCCAGCAAGTATAGGCACGATCCAATGCGCCTTATCGGGGGTGCAAGTCCATGAGAACCAAATTTCACCAACCGGAATGAGAATTGATGCGATACAAACGACAGATACCATAGCTTCTGGATACGGTCGGTCGGTTTCGGGATCCTTCTTGTGTGCGTTGATCATGCGACGAATCAACGGCTCACCGACGATGACTATCATTGAACCAACGCCAATTCCTGCGAAAGAAAGGCCAGTAAAGCCTGGGCTCCATCCTCTAATGTCTGCGAAGATAATCGGATATGCAACGAAGCATAGATATAGAATTCCGTAGACGAGGGCAATGTAGATGTTCCAAAACCAGCAGATCGGCTCCGTCGCTGCGAGTACAAATGGTCGGGTCAGATTGATCTTCAGCAGTGGTACAAACTTCATCTTGTCATCGTATCGACTCCAGTATTTGTCGCTTCCGGTTTCCTTTCTGCGCGCCGCTGCTCTTTGTCGAAGAAGTTTTGGCGCATATGTTTCGGGCACAATTGCAACGAGAGCCCAGGCCACTCCTCCTACTATGACCACGACCCAATTTGTCCAGCGCCATCCCAGGTATTGATACACAAAACCTCCCACAACGGGTCCAATGACCGGGCCATTCATGGGGCCTATGCTCCAGACCGAAAAGGCCAGGGCTCGATGTTCGTCGTCCACTATATCGCTGACCGTGCCCGGCGCGTTGCTGATCATGGCTGCTGCACAGAAGGCTCCAAAGAAACGAACGACCAAAATCGTGGCAATGTTCTGCGCGACGGCGCAGGGGATCACTAAGATGGTGAACAGCAACATCGTGATCAGGTAGACAGGTCTTCTGCCGTACATCTCGCTCAGCGGCGCCAGAATGACTGAGCCTGTGGCCATGCCCAGCAGGTATGTAGTAACACCAAGGATACCCTCACTGGTCGACAAGTTAAACTCTCTTTCCATGCCAGGAATAGCGCTCGTATAGCTTGTGGAGTAGAGCACTGTCGAAGTCGTGGCATAGCTGAAGATTGCTATGACAATGCCTTTGTACCACAATGGCCAGTTCTGGGGATTCGCCTTCTCGTCTTCCTCGAAGTCGACTTCGAAAGCTAGGTCCTGAGTTCCAGTGGTGCCCGCAGTACCTTGTGTCCAGGTTCGGTCCATGGTTGGTACAACCCCACCAACAGCATTTGTCGACGAGGTCCTCGACAGATCATTGTAGAGTCCATTTGCGAAGTCGCGACTATTTCGAGTGTGAAGTGAAGGCCGGGAAACTGTTGACGCTGTATCGGACGAGGTTGAGGTTGGCGAAAGTGGGTGCTCAAAGGACATGTACGAGCCCCGTCGTTCTTCTGCCTCCTCTGACGCCACGTGAGGTTTCTGCTCTGGCTTGTCGTTCTCCATGTTGAAAGCTGCATCCAATCCTCACACGTGGTGGTGGGACACAGGTCCGGCTCGTGATGGTGGTAATCAATGACCGTGTCGGCACACGAGCAGGTACTTGGCTTGCATTGACAATGTACGGCGTTAGGTGCGGATCTCAGACGTGAGAGGTGGACGACAAGCTTTCGAGCTCGACGGCGAGGGCTCGTTTACGTATGGGCAAGAACGACGCAGCAGCGGCCCATGGAAGGTAGTAAGAAAGATAGGTGCCAGGTACAAGGACGTGACTTCTCCAGCAAAATTCTTCCCGACAGTCATGCACCATCATGCACCAGTACGAGGTCGCACTTGCTGCCGTCTGGCCCTGCGGTGTGGACCGAACAACGTACCTGCCATTGCCTCCGCGATCTGAGTGGATCCTGCGCTCTTCGGCTAAAGAGTCTGCATACTCGACTAGTGCGTCTTGGTGATGCGGAATGCAGCAACGCCTCGCGCCTCGCACGGCAGCTCTCCAGGGCCGATCGACACCGACAGAAGTCGCTCCCAGGGACATCTGCGGCCGTGGAAACGTGCAGTAGTGTGGGCGACGGAGCGTCTTGCCTCGATCGTCGGACCGCATTGCGCTTTGCTTGGTGGAAGTCGTTGGTGATGAACGTCTTCTGCGGGCGGCTTATGGTCCGCCCACGTTGCTGCCGATATCCGA
>PNEN01000128.1:72012-104024 GCA_002933655.1 Cercospora berteroae | reverse complement strand
CCCCCCCCCGCTTTTCCGCTGGACACAGATGCATGCAGAGCGTGCGCCATTGGTGGTGATGCATACAATGCATACAGGAGCAGTGCGCTCACCATGCTGTGGCCTCGTTGCTGGCCATGTGGGGAGCCTGGATCTCGACTGCGCTTTCTGTCGTGGCCCATGATCAGCGCCGACACCGGCGACAACAGCCGCCCGCTTCCAGCCGCGAAGGCACGCGCGATTTCCGTTGCTCGACTTCGAAATGCGCGAGCGGACCACCTCTCCACATGGACATGAGAACGAGCGACAATCCGCAGACGTCGTTCACGGAGTCCGGAGTCCGGAGTCCAGATCACCGTGTGATTGATTGAGCTGCACGGTTGCAGCACATATCACATCGCTCTCACAACGCAGCGTGGTGTGTCCATGACTTCTGGACGAGCAGACCCCTGCCACTCGCGGTGTTCTGGCTGGTTTGCATAGAAGAAGGAGAAGCACATTTCATGCCGTGGCCAGGAGAGCCAGAATAAAGCTGCAAGTCAGATGACTACCACCGTGGTCAAATCCGCCCGGGGGTTATCTGAGCTGGTGTGCTGCGTGCCATGGTCTCACTCCTCTAGTACACCCGGCTGTGATGCACCGCAGGTCCCTCATTACCCTCGACCACAATCATCGAGGCTCGGAGCTGAGCAGAGAGCAGCACATGCACAGAGTAGCGGGACACATGAGGCTTCCCTATGACGGGGCTACAGACCACGACTTAGTCTGGTGGGAACTGCAAAGGGTCAGCACCGATGCAGTAGCTCATCAAATGCAGCACCACGATCGCTGGCTGGCCGTCCACAGTTCACGAGTGAAAGTCCTCCGGTGTCCAGCATGCTTCGTTTGGGCCGTAGAAACAAACGTTCTGACGGTTTTGCTGGACATATCCGGATATGCGAAAGCAGGACTCGACGATTCGGAGCCAGGTCCAGCGCGAGGTCAAAGAATGCGGAGGACTACGGAAGACGTGCCGCACGGTCAATCGACGCATCCCTCCGCCATTGTCCTGCTTGGCATTGACTCCATGCGCACGCACACATGACGGCGCATGATATATCCATACGAATTCGTTGATCCAACCCATCACACATAGCGCACAAGCTGTGCCAGCATGATATTGAGAAGCTCGAATCCGCATGTGCTGCCAAGCATGATGCGGCTCGTGTGAAGCCAGACGTGGACCTCGGGAGAAGATCGCCAACCCCAGAATCGGCAAGGCCCAGCTGCAGCCGAAGCGGCGGCAGGAGCGGGAGCCAGCTTGTGACTTCAACTTTCTGCCATCTTGGCCCAGTCATCGTCCTCCCTTGATCCGAGGGCCATGTGCGCAACGCTCCCTCGGCCAGAGAAAAGCACTCAGACCTGTTGTCCGGTCATGATGACTCTGGCTCATTGGCGTGTTGCCCGTCACCAGCCCGGGCGAGATCGGGCGCGCGAGGGAAGCCTCTCGTAGAGGCTTGGTCTGTCATGTACAAGTAGACTTCTCGGTTGTGACGTGATGCCAAAACAGATCTCCCCTCTCCCAAAACCAGCCTCTTTCTGTGCTTCTTCATCCTTGGGAAGAACAACTCACGCCAAATCCTAGAAACTCGCATCTACACATTCCCTGCGGCTGCAGCGACCTCGACAAGCTGGCCGATACACTTAAGAAGATCGCCTCGTCTGTCGCTTCTGTCCTTCAACCAGTCTCCGTCGATCCTCCCATCTCAGGAACCATGTCCGGCGACGCAGAGCAGCACGCTTTCGAGCAAGAGGTGAAGGAGGTCCAGCAGTGGTGGACAGACTCAAGATGGCGTTACACACGCAGACCTTATACTGCGGAACAAATCGTTTCCAAGCGTGGAAATCTCAGGATTGAGTACCCGAGCAACGCTCAGGCTAAGAAGCTGTGGAGCCTTGTAGAAGGCCGCTTCAAGGTCAGCCAGAATTGCTATGCACAGGAAACACGCATTGCTAACGAGCGAGCAGGAGAAAACCGCGTCTGCCACATATGGCTGTCTCGACCCGGTCATGGTCACTCAAATGGCCAAGTACATCGACACTGTCTACGTTTCGGGCTGGCAGTCTTCCAGCACTGCATCGAGCTCAGACGAGCCAGGTCCAGATCTTGCAGATTACCCCTACACCACTGTGCCTAACAAGGTGAACCACCTCTTCATGGCCCAGCTCTTCCACGACCGCAAGCAGCGCGAGGAACGTCTAAGTGCCCCACCTAGCGAGCGATCAAAACTTGCCAACACCGACTTCCTCCGACCCATCGTTGCTGATGCCGATACTGGTCATGGTGGTCTGACTGCTGTGATGAAGCTCACCAAGCTCTTCGTTGAGAAGGGTGCAGCGGGGATTCACATCGAGGATCAGATGCCAGGTACGAAGAAGTGTGGACACATGGCAGGAAAGGTGCTTGTTCCAGTTTCAGAGCACATCAACAGATTGGTGGCAATCCGAGCTCAGGCAGACATCATGGGAGTCGATCTCCTCGCTGTTGCAAGAACTGACTCTGAAGCTGCCACACTCATCACTTCTACCATCGATCACCGCGATCACGCCTACGTTCTTGGTGCCACGAACCCAGCACTGCAGCCACTGAACGATCTCATGGTCGCAGCCGAGCAGGCTGGCAAGAACGGAGCTGATCTTCAGGCAATCGAGGATGCATGGACAGCACAGGCGGGTCTGAAGCTGTTCCACCAAGCTGTTGCGGACACCATCAACGCCGGTGTGCATGTCAACAAGCAGGCTCTCATTGACGAGTTCAACAAGCAAGCCAAAGGCAAGAGCAACTCCGAAGCTCGCGCCATCGCAAAGGGCCTCACTGGCGTAGACGTCCAATTCGACTGGGATGCTCCTCGCACCCGCGAAGGATACTACAGATACCAAGGCGGTTGCCAATGTGCGGTAATGCGCGCAGTCGCCTACGCACCCTACGCAGACATGATCTGGATGGAGAGCAAACTGCCTGACTTCGAGCAAGCCAAAGAGTTCGCCGATGGCGTGCACGCCGTGTGGCCAGAGCAAAAGTATGTCATCGCAGCACGAACAGATTGTGCCTCGGCAAAACGTAAAAGTACACCAGACTAACCGCTTTCTTCGTCTTCTTCTTCTTTTAGGCTCGCATACAACCTCTCACCATCGTTCAACTGGAAAGCAGCGATGCAACCTAAAGATCAAGAAACTTATATCAAGCGTCTCGCGACGTTGGGGTACTGCTGGCAATTCATCACGCTTGCTGGTCTGCATCAAACTGCTCTCATTGCCGATCGCTTCTCGAAGCAGTATGCTGCGCGCGGAATGCGTGCTTATGGCGAGATTGTGCAAGAACCGGAGATGGAGGAGGGTTGTGAAGTCGTCAAGCACCAGAAATGGTCGGGCGCTAACTATGTCGATGGTCTGTTGCAGATGGTGCAGGGTGGTATTAGCAGCACTAGTGCCATGGGTAAGGGTGTCACGGAGGATCAGTTCAAGTAGACATGTTGAAAGAGATGGAGTGGGGGAACGTTGCGAACGCGTGTATTTGTCTGGGATACCATTTGACGAGGAAGAAGAGGATCACCTAAATTGTGTGGAAGTAGGAGAATGCAAGGAATTTGGAATCGTGGTCTTCCAGGGATCGTTCAAGCAGTGTCATTCACATCGTACATCCGCTATCATTCGTCATGATCTCTCACCGACCGTTCGGCCTTGGTACATCTTTGAAGTCCACACCGCTGTCCTTTCGGCTTCGTCGCTGGCAATTTCCACAGCCTGAGCATTCACTCTTCTTCTGCACCAACATCGTTCCCTTACATGCTTGACAATCCTGTGCTCTGCGGAAACGTCAGTCTGGTTACGGGGATCGGTGAAAGACTTTTGAATGACTTACGTCCTGATGCTGCATTTCCTACAGGTCTCGAAACCGCCAGTGATCGATGAACAAGACGCTCTTTTTGATGTCGCGAAGGTGACGGTTGCCATTGTGCTTTGATCGATCGTTGAGTGCTTCCCAAGATATCGGTTGCGTGGTCTAGATCGAGACTCAAGATGCTCGTTGTCGCCAGAAATGGTTCATGCGTGTGCGTTCAGAGTCTGTCCTCTATGCTTGATCGATGTCTTCGGCCGTAGTCCCAACAAGAAGGCAATAAAGTATGAGAATTAGCAACAAGAAGAGCAGCAGATGTAATGAATGAACAATGAGTTTGTGATAAAGCTATCAAAAACAGCTTCCAGAACACCTCTTTTAGCACACGCAAAGCAGCGGCGGCGAGCTGTCCAAAAGTATGGCGTCGATCGACCGACACGGGAACGGAGGGTTCCACTTCTCGGAACTTCTTGCTCGTCTCTGCTTCGCTCAGCAGGAAAGAAGGAACATTGGAAAAGGTACTGCGGGCGCTTAGTGAGTGGACAGCGGCCTCAGCATTTCTTCATCCCTCCTCGACGGTCTTCATCATCAGCCGCTTGCTACCGCTTGCTCTGTTACTGTTTGTCGCCCTGGTGCGTGGCCCTTGACGCGCTTGCCCAAGCACCCCCATGTCCATTTCCTCGACTGTCGGAACCGCCTTGGACAAGGGCGAATGAGGGACTCGAGAAGTTGGTTTTCGTGTGGGCAATGAGATGCTGCTCCGGCCCTGTTCTCGGTTGCACGAGATCGGGCATGAGGCACACGAGAGAACAGCAGTATTGTCACGGATTGTCACGGATTGTCACAGGCGCGCGACAGAAGACACAAAGCATGCAGGCAGCCGCCCGCGCTTCTGTCTTTTTCGCGCTCCTGCTCCTGCCGGCCCTCGGCTGCGACTCCTGCGAACGCGCGACGGGTCCTTTGCAACCACACACCTCACCTCTCGCCGAGCCACTCGCAGCTCGCAGGATCGTCGTCGTGGACAAATAGCAATCGTTGTCGGCATCCTCTCCGGCGGCCTCTCTGTTCGCTCATTACCGGTCGCCAGTAGGACGGAAAGAAAACGGCAGACATCGCGACAGATCCAACCAACAAAGTCTCCCACGTTCGGGCTGTCACATTCGTTCCCGGTGGTCGCAGACTTTCACGCGAGCCGAGCGAAGTCAAGCACAAACTATTGAAAAATCATGTACTTGAAATCTGGCCGGCAAAAGCCGCGTGTCGTGATGGACATGTATTTTGTCACATCTGCGCGACTGGAGACGTTGATCTAATGTCCAATGCACACTTCCTGCGAACGAAGGGAGTAGTCCGTCGTTGAGCGGCTCGAGCGCGACGGCCCTTTGCATGCTTGCTGCAGGTCTGTAATCTGTACAGGGCTGCACCTGGTAGACATCAT
This sequence comes from Cercospora berteroae, assembly GCA_002933655.1. Lineage (NCBI taxonomy): Eukaryota > Fungi > Ascomycota > Dothideomycetes > Mycosphaerellales > Mycosphaerellaceae > Cercospora > Cercospora berteroae. Next base: position 98,730 of record PNEN01000128.1, on the reverse strand, counting down.
CTTGGTCTTCTTCATCTCTCTGTTTGACATGACGCAACAAAGGCTCGACAGATCGCTGCTCATCGATGCTGAAGTCAACCTGTCACGAAAGTGAAGAAGCATCGGTGCACAGAGGGCTGAGAACAATCATTCCATTTCGTAGTTGGCACTATCAATCCCGACTGTGCCTCACCAACGCCTTCTACAGTGGTGCAATGCCGTGATTACAGCATGCGTCTCCTCAAGGTAAACTTCAATCGCCCGTCAATACAGATGGACCTTCCCTGAACCCGTGTGCGCCCTTTCCCTCATCCTAAGAAGTACTGTGACCAGGCGCCTGCAGTGAACGCCACGTCTTTCGTTCCCATGTTCATGTCTTCGTTGCGTCTTCGCGTCATTTCAGCAGCTTCGCACAGCATTTTGAGCTATTATGAAATCACCGACCTTTGTGCCAAACCAATACCAAGCAGTCTGCTCCGATGGAGAGTACTCAGCTGAGGTATTCAATCACCCGCTCGGCATACGTGCTGTTGAGGAAGGCGATAGTAGCAGCAACGCCGACGCCAGCGCTGACTGCATGCTTCACAGCCGCACTGGCAATGCGTTGGACAGTGTTGCTCTTGCTATCAGTTTGAGCCGCGATGGCACGCTGTGTGCCGGTGGCAGCGTCGACTGTAACCACTTTCTTGGCCACCGGCTCTTCGGACTCTTCGATTTCGGCGTCGAAAACCTCTGACGCCTTACGCTTATTCTTTCCAGCCGGCTTTGAAGTTGTCTCTGGTACTGTAGCAGCGTTGGCAGCCACAGCAGGAACTAATGCTGGCAGCTGGGGCATGACAGGGCCACCGAGCGAGACTGGGAGCATAGACTGCGGCAGTCGGTAGGTCGTGTGCTGATTCTGTGGCTGGAGCAAGTCGCCGATGGCAAGCTTGCCTCTGCTGGCTTGTACAGTGCCTGGCACTTGCGGCTCGCTTTGCTGACCATGACTCTCCTTCTCGTTCTGGAATGCACCACTTGCTGCCTGATAAGGACCAGAGCTGGGCAGAGGCATAAGTGGCGGGGCAAACATCGAGTTTTGCGACACTACGGGTGGAATGTCCCAACGACGACTGCCGGTATTGTCAGTAGCCAGGTTCGAGTTCAAGAAGCCGGGGTACCACGGTGCATACATGTACTTGGACGGCCCTGGCAAGGCAGTGGCGGCACTGGTCTCTTCTGCCGCGAGCCGGGAGCCTCGCACAGGATCGTAGTGTGGTTTGGGCGCGGCGGCGGATGCGAGTGCGTTCTCTTCGCACATTTTCTGCCAGACTGATTCCACAGCTTTTGCGTTTGGCTGGCCAAGCTCCTCGGATGGCTGACGTTGCGAGATGTAGGCCGGCTCATAGTCGTCCATGTCTTCCTCAGAAAGCGCTGGACTGCCGTCGAGTGAGTCGAGATCTGATTCTTGTTCGGTAGCGTGGCCAACATACTCAGCATCCGCAGCATCCTCGCCTTGGTCGTCTTCGTTGGTCACTTGTTCATCATCGAGCTCTCGCTCGTTCAAGATTTTCGAGAGGCCAGTGTTGTAGGTTACCACATCCTCATGCACATCATCGAAGTCTGATTCGTGAAGGTTGAAAAATGTGGGCGGCACAGGAGCAGCAGTTGGAGCAGGCTCTGCGGGGTCCGTTGGCTGGTGATCAACCAAGTTGATGCTCTCCGGCACAGTAGTGCGCGGTGGAACAGATGCGGGCTTGAAGGGCGCTGCTTGGTTCTCGTCGAAGTCAAGGTCGTCCTCGTCCAGCAGGCTTATGACCTTCTTATGTGCTATTTTGACCTCATCCAGGTCAATCGGCTGGCTTTGTGCGCCCATCTTGGGTTGTTCTGGTGTGGTTTCTGCGGACTCGGTCTGCTCGACACAGCTGCCGACCGAGTCGATATCGAAATTGATGTCGCTGTCAAAGTCGGACTGGTCGGACGGCTCGGGGACTTCAAAGGCACGGGCGCGGCGCGACGAAATCGGGTGGTGACTGCCCTCAGGGTGGCTATCGTGTTGCTGGAGATGGCGGAAGGTGACGGAGACGCCGTCGTGTGCCTCTACAGAATCAAGGTCAGTGATCTCGAAGCCGTGAAGGAACAGACGTCCGAGTTTGTAGTGGAGCCTCAGTATACCTTCACCCCTCGACACTCGCTCCCCAAACTTGATCACATCACCAGACTTGAGGGTGAACTCAGTGAGAGGCGTTAAGCGGCGCCCATTCACGGCGGTGCCGTGTAGGCTGTTTAGGTCGGTAAGAGTGATTTGCGTGCCGGGTGTAGCCCACGGGGCGACGCGGATCTCAGCGTGCTGGCGGGAGACGACAGCACAGTCGAAGAGGGCGTTGTTTGTGCGAGCCTCCATGTCGGCTTTGCTCCTGGAAGTTCGACCGACCACACAGGGCTTGTCTGGAATCAGATCGATGGAGCGGTGGTCATCGCCGGTGGTCGAGCTGAGGGCGATGCAGTTCAAATAGGGCGGCATGTTGGCGGCGGCAGCAGCTCGAGGCTGAGGTGTGACGAGGTGCTGCCAGGGGCCGGGCGACGGCTGTGTTGTGGTCAGGTCAGTGGGTGGTCAACGGCGGTCAGTGAGTGTGTGTGCGGAAGGCAGTGGTAGTGGAAGTAGGTGGGGAGGAAGATGGTGCTTCCGTGGGTAGGTGAGTCGGTGGTTACCGTTCTGGCCCCTCCTTGGGCGAGCTCGAAGCAGGTGACTCTGCGGTGCCGTGCTGTGCTGCCTGCCTGCAAGGCAAGTGCCGCCCTCCAATCGCCCTGTGCCTCTTTTTGCGTCGAGTAGCAACAGCTGCGCACACGCTTGTTCTGATCAAGACTGCACGAAGAGCGGCGTGTGTGCAGTCGAGCAGCAGTACGTCGTCGTGAGTGGACTTGGGAACGCTTCGTTATCAGCGCGATAAGAGCTGCAGTCACGCGGATCGCGACTGCCTAAACGCGTCCGTGTCGGAAGCTAAATTGAACCACAAAAGCTAGCCGAATTGGCGCTAGTGCGGGCATATACAGAGCGTCGGTGTTGCTGCTGGTCAACCGCCGACTTGAAAATCGGCTGCTCGTGCCAGTGAGCAACGAATGGGTTGGATATGAGTCTTTGCGCCCGCAACGCACAAGCTGCCTTCGACAACACCATGACCCGATAGCACATGTTCCGCACCCCCGTCCCCCAGCCATGGAGACCGACGAATTTATGACCAAAGAGCAGGTCGTCGACAATGTGCCCAAGCGCATCAAGTCGCTGCACTTCGGCCTGCTCAGTCCGCCAGATGTGATCGCACAGTCCGTCGTCAATGTCGCCGACCGCAACCTCTACGACTTGGCCATGACCCAAGGAGGTCCGCGCACTATCACGAAGCAGGGTCCTCTAGATTCGCGATTGGGAACTTCAGCGAAAAATGGGCAGTGTGGCACATGTGGGCAAGGATTGAAAGAATGCAACGGCCATTTTGGACACGTGAAGCTGGCCCTGCCTTGCTTCCACTATGGCTACCTCAAGAAGATCATAGAGATCATGAATTGCATTTGCAAGGACTGTAGCAAGGTGTTGTTGCCCGAGAAGGACAAGCGGAATTATCTCAAGTCTCTGCGGCGACCAGGTCTTGACGGTCTGCGGAAGGATGTCATCATCAAGAAGATCTCGGGAGAATGCAGAAAGGTGAAGAAATGCCCTCACTGTGAGGCGTTCAACGGCCCGGTCAGAAAGGTTGCAGGACATCCGATCAAAATGTTCCACAACAAATATGCCATTTACACCAATTCGAACGCGAAAAACAAGGTCAAGCCGCCGGACATGCAGGCTTTTGAGAGGACCTTCGAAGAGGCTATCAAAGTGGACAAAGAGATTGACCGGCACATGAAGCGAGTTGCAGACGATCTGACGCCACTGCGAGTCCTGAACATCCTCAAGAAAGTACCGAATGCCGATGTGGAGTTGCTAGGAATGGATCCTCACAGTGGAGGGCGGCCAGAGTACATGATTTGGACTCATATCCCCGCGCCACCCGTTGCGATTCGGCCTTCCGTCGCTCAAGAGACAGCGAGCACTGAGGACGACATCACCAACAAGCTAGGCGACATCGTCCAAGTCAGCACCTTGATGTCTGCTACGCTCAGAGCTGGTCAACCTCTGCACAAGGTCATGGACATGTGGGAGTTCCTGCAGGTGCAAATCGCCATGTACATCGACGGGAATCTACCTGGCTTGGGCAGAGACAGTGCATATGGCAAAGCTATGCGCGGTTTCTGCCAGCGGTTGAAGGGTAAGCAAGGTAGATTCCGTGGCAATCTCTCTGGTAAGCGTGTGGATTTCTCTGGACGAACGGTCATCTCGCCAGACCCCAATTTATCGATCGAAGAGGTTGCTGTGCCATCCCGTGTCGCAGTCAACATGACATATCCGGAAAGAGTGACCAAGCACAATTACGAAAAGCTCAAGGCATGCGTAAGAAGGGGCGACAAGGTACATCCCGGCGCCAACTACATTATCAAAGGCCGCGACAACCGCAAACTCCATCTGAAATTGGTCGGTCAAAAGGGAGATCTGAAGAAGGTCGCGGAGCAGCTCGAGATTGGCGACGTCGTGGAGCGACATCTTGAGGATGGCGACATTGTACTTTTCAACCGGCAACCTTCTCTGCACAAACTGTCGATTCTTTCACACAGAGCCAAAATTCGACCTTGGAGAACATTTCGGTTGAACGAATGTGTTTGCAATCCGTACAACGCCGACTTTGATGGTGACGAAATGAACTTACACGTTCCTCAGACTGAAGAAGCACGAACGGAAGCGACCGAGCTGATGGGTGTCAAGAATAATCTGGCCACGCCCAAGAATGGCTCGCCCATCATTGCGGCTATCCAGGATTTCATCACAGGCGCGTATCTGATCAGTCAGAAGGATCGCTTCTTCAGTCGCAGACACTTCACACATGTCGTCGGTTTCATGTACAATGGCATGCAGGCAAAGGATCCTTACACAGGTAAAGAGTATCCTATCGTAATCCCTCCGCCAGCTATTTGGAAGCCACAGACGCTCTGGACAGGCAAGCAAATCTGGAATCTTCTTATCAAGCCACATCCGGACTATCCTGTCAATGTCAACTTAGAGGCACGAATGAAGTCCTACGCGCCTCCTTCTCGTCCTGGCGAAATTTCAGACATGGCTGACACTGACTCGTACCTCGTCATTCGCAACAGCGAGACAATGTGCGGCGGTTACGACAAGGCGACCATCGGTGATGGCAAGAAAGATAGCTTGTTCTACGTCATTCTCAGAGACTTTGGCGCAGACTATGCTGCGGCTGCCATGACCCGGCTGGCAAAGCTGTCTGCGAGATGGCTTGGCGAGCAAGGCTTCTCCATTGGTATCAGCGACGTCTACCCTAGCGACAAGTTGACAAAACGAAAACTTGCTCTCGTCGACGCAGCTTACAAGAAATGTGACGAGATCATCCACAAATATAAGACTGGCAAACTGGAGCGCAGTGCGGGGTGTGACGAAGAACAGACGATGGAAATCATGCTCTCAGGTATACTGAGTAAAGTCCGGCAAGAGTGTGGTGACGCTTGTTTCGCCGAATTGAGCAAGTATAATGCACCCATGACCATGGCTAAGTGTGGTTCCAAGGGCTCGAACATTAACGTCTCGCAAATGGTTGCTGTCGTCGGCCAGCAAATCATTGGCGGGAAACGTGTTCTGGAAGGCTTTCAGGATCGAACACTTCCACACTTCTTCAAAGCGAGCCCTGATCCGCTTGCCAAGGGCTTTGTGTTTGACAGTTTCTTCACAGGACTGACTCCAACGGAGTTCATATTTCACGCCATGTCTGGTCGTGAGGGTCTGGTCGACACGGCTGTCAAGACTGCCGAGACTGGTTACATGTCTCGCCGCCTCATGAAGAGTCTGGAAGATTTGAGTGCACAATATGATCAGACGGTGAGGAATTCTTCAGGCGGCATCGTGCAGATGAAGTTTGGAGACGACGGACTCGATCCAGTCGACATGGAAGGCAATGCCAAGCCAGTCAACATGGAACGCACATGGTCACACGCTATCGAAAGCACCTGGAACAACAGTGAAGAGTGCATGACCAAGGAGGACATTGAGACCTGCACCCATACCGCTCTCAACAAGGAGCGCGCCAAGTTGGGACGAATTACCGACGATGGAATGGCCCTGGACTACAAAGATGATCGGCCGATGAGCACTGATCAGCTTGAGTATTCTCGGCAGTTCCTCGACGATGTCACCAACTTCATATTCCAGAAGGCAAACAAGATGACCAAGTCGCAGCAGCGGATGAGCGCCAGTGACGCCGTGTTCAGGATTACGCGGTCAGCACTTGAGAGGTTCTTGCATCTCTGCGTGCATAAATTCGAGAAGTCCAAAGTGGAAGCCGGTCATGCTGTAGGTGCCGTTGGTGCCCAGTCCATCGGTGAGCCCGGTACGCAAATGACCTTGAAGACTTTCCATTTTGCTGGTGTCGCTGGTATGTCCATCACGCAAGGTGTACCTCGTATCAAGGAGATCATCAACGCGAGCAAGATCATCAGTACGCCCGTCATTACCTGCCATCTGGACTCTCCTTACGAAGACATGGCTGCAAGATTTGCAAAGGCATTGATGGAGAAGACCTACTTGGGCGATATCGTTGACTACATCGAAGATGTGTGGCACGCAAACGGATGCTACATTAACATGCGAGTCAACTGGCAACAAATTGAAAACCTGGGTCTTCGCATCGGCATGGGCCATCTCCTTGATGCGATTGAGAGGACCAAGGGGTACAAGACGCTTGGTGTTTCGGCGAGGAACTCCGGCATGAATCACATTCGTGTTTCTGTCAACGCGCCAGAAAAGGAGCGGCCGAAGCGCAGCACGTCTACTGCCAAGGCCCGCAACGTCGACTCTGATGGCTCTGAACTCATGTTCGTACATATTCACAACCTGAAGCGCAAGCTTCCTCAAGTCGTGGTCAAGGGCTACCCCGACGCACATCGTGCCATCATCAAGAAAGACGACAAGAAAGACCACAATGGCAAAGAACCCATCTCGGTCTTCGTCGAAGGTTACGGTCTCAAGCAATGCATGACTACCGATGGTGTGGACGGTTACCGAACCAAGACTAACAATGTCATGGAATGCCGCGATGTGCTCGGTATTGAAGCTGCCCGCAAGACCATCATCAATGAGATCGATGCCGTCATGGGCAGTATGGACATCGATCCTCGACACATGCAACTGCTCGCAGACGTGATGACATACAAGGGTGAAGTTCTGGGCATCACACGTTTCGGTCTCGCCAAGATGCGTGATAGCGTGCTGCAATTGGCCTCGTTCGAGAAGACGCCCGATCATCTGTTCGAGGCTGCAGCGAAGATGAAGAAGGATGATATCGAAGGTGTTTCGGAGTGTATCATTATGGGTCAGAGCATGAGTGTGGGGACAGGCGCCATGAAGGTCGTCCGCCCGCTGAACTTGGAAGGCACAGAAAATGCGACGAGTGTGATGAGCTTCAAAGGCGAGGTGAAGAGGGCCACTGCCACGAGGAAGGAGCGATTGAGACAGCGGCGGACGGCTCTGATGCCAGACATGACCAATGGACATGCCACCGTCGCTGCTGCTGCTGGATAGGATCGGCAGCAGAAGAAGCGGCGGCGGCGTGCTTGAAAAGTTTTAGCGCGGCGTTGGGCAGATGGAAACCTGCAACAGGAATGGAAAGGATGATGCATCTGGGCAGAACTTGTCCTTCAGAGATCAGTTCCTAGTATCTAGCCTCGGGATCGACCGGTGAGACGGTTCTCGCCCCAAAATTCTGCTTTCTTCGTTCCGTTACTCATGCACTCGTTTCTTCTTGCTGTCACTATCGTCATACAGTACGAGCTCACAGCTTCAGTAACCTCAATAGCAAGCGAATGTCCTTGACATCTGTCTCCTCTTCAGCAACGCCCTTGTCGTCGCCACTAACCTTGACAACACCCTTGCTCGCCGCTTTGGAAAAGGTAGCACTCTGTTGAGTGAACATTTCTTCCATCTGTCGTTCCTGCTCAAGTCGGCTGACTTCAGCAACGGCGGCCTTCTCGCCATCCGGCGCCGCATCCGTGCTCGCAGGAGCCAGTACGCTGTATGCCACTTGCACATCGTCCGTCGGCACAAGACCAGCACGCTTACGGAGGCGCTGAATGCGGTTCAGGACTTCTCGGGCGAGACCTTCCTGCGCGAGCTCGGGGTAAGCGAAAGCGTCCAGAACGACCAGGACGTCCCCTTCAGTGCCCGCCTCGAGGTTTTTGGTCTCAGCGGACTCCTTGAGTTTACGCTGTACGCGGAGATCTTCTGAAGTGAGTTCTTTGCCTTCGACTGTGAGCTTGCCAGAGTCGAGGAAAGCCCGAAGCTCTTCAGGAGAGACCTTTGGTAGAGCGGCCTTGATCTTTGCCGCATCCTTCTTGAACTTCTGACCGAGACTCTTCACGTCCGGGAGAACGGAGTACTCCACGCCGTACTTGCTCTCTTCGCTCGTGAGGACAAGGTCGCGCACGTTGAGTTCCTCTGTAACATAGCGTTCAAGCGTCCGCACATCTTCCAGGAACTCAGGATCCTGGTGCAAGACAATCAAAGTCTTGAGTGGGGTCTTCAAGGACACTGTTCGTCGGTCTCTGCAGATACGACCCAGCTCGATGACTTTCTGCATGCGGCTCACGCGTCGCTCAACTGTAGTGTCGAAAAGCTCTTGTCGCACATCGGGGAATCGGAAAAAGTGAACACTGCGCACATCCTGTCCCTTAGAGATAGACTCTGGCAGATGTGATGCTAGTCGCTGGAAGATGTTGTCGCTCAAAAAGGGAATGAAAGGAGCCAGTGCGCGCGTCAATGTGTAAAGAACCTCGTACAGGGTGTTCAGGGCGTGCAGCGTGTCAGTGGTGCTGCCCTCTTCTTCTTCAGCACCATTCACCTCTCCGCTGACCCCATTGGTGGCTGGCGCACCACTTTGACCCTTCAGGCGGTTGCGATTGAAGCGAATGTACCAGTTTGTAACATCATCGACCATCTTCAACAGTCTGGGCACGACAGTGTACAATCTGTAGGCTTCCATCTCCTGGTTCACGTATTGAATGAGAGATTGTGTCGCTGCAAGAACCCATCTGTCCATGATGTTGTGATTCGACTTTTGTGCTTCAGGGTCGAAGACAAAATCTTGGTTAGTGTTCTTCTTGTAAAGAGCGGCCTGCTGTGCGAAGAAATTGTATGAGTTCCACAGCGGCAGCAACACACCAGATACGATCTGCTTGACACCAAGCTCTGCGAATCGCAGTGGCTCACCACGTACCACAGGCGAGTCAATTAGATACAGTCTGAGGGCATCGGAACCATATTTATCGATGACAACCATGGGGTCCGGGAAGTTCTTGAGCGACTTTGACATCTTCTTGCCGTCTTCAGCAAGAACGATACCGTTGACGACACAATTCTTGTATGGAAATGTTCCGAAGAGGTGAGTTCCGAGCACGGAGAGCGTGTAGAACCAACCACGAGTCTGGTCCAGACCTTCGGCAATGAAGTCGCCTGGAAACTTGGTAAATAGCTCTTTACCAGGACCTTCCTGTGAAGTCGTGCCTGATGCCGGATTCGAGGCGTCGAAGCCAGGATAGGCGAACGGATAGTGCGACGAAGCATATGGCATTGAGCCGGATTCGAACCAGCAGTCGAAAACCTCCTCTACACGACGCAATGTGCCCTTGCCTTGTTGTGATGGGATGGTAATGGAGTCAATGGTATCTCTGTGAAGATCCTTGATCTCGCCCTCGTAACCCGACAGTTTCTTCAACTCTGCGACAGAAGAGACGCAAACAACCTCCATGAAGTCATCTGACACCCAAAGCGGAAGAGGTGTACCCCAAAATCGATTCCTGCTGACATTCCAGTCTTTTGCGGATGCAAGCCAATTGTGGAAACGACCAGTATTTACTGACTCCGGGACCCAATGTGTCTTCTTGAGATTGTCAGTCAGCTGCGGTGAGATCTCCTCCACCTTGATAAACCACGATGGGACAGCGCGTTGGATAAGCGGCGTTTTAGAGCGAGGACAAAATGGATATCTGTGTGTAATCTGGCCCTTCCTGACGATGCGTTCATCCTGCTCGAGTCTCTTGATGATGGCCTTGTCAGCAGCCTTCACGTGCTGACCGACAAAATCCGTCACATCGGGAGTGAATTCTCCCTGGGTGTTCAGTGGATTTGGGGGAGGTCGCTCAGGAAGGAAGATCTTCTCTCGCCAGCAAATGGCGTAATCGTCCTCACCGAACGAGGGCGATTGATGGACAACGCCTACACCTTCGTCTGACTTGACGTATGTGTCGTTGACCACTCGGAAAGCAATGTCCTTGAACTGGTCGTAGAAGTAGCTGAAGATTGGCTTGTACTTCCACCCAGCCAGATCTGTGCCCTTGATCTTTAAAGGGAACTGCTGGAACTTGTCTTTCGCCTTCTTTGGGTCCTTGAACAGTACTTTCAAACCTGCTTCGAGCATGATCAAGTTCTTGCCACTCCCCTTGTCGTGCACAATGATGTACTCGAACTCAGGACTTGTACAGAGCGCCAGGTTGCTTGGTAGCGTCCAAGGTGTTGTCGTCCATGCCACGAAATTGACCTCGCCGCCTACCAGTTTTGTGACCTCCTCAATCTTTGCCCGGACATGCTCCGGTTGCTGGTCCACCGGCAGAACAGGAAAACTGACTGTGACTGCAGGGTCCTGTACATCTCTGTAGTCCTCCTGCGCCTCAGACTTCGATAGTGCGGTGCCCAAAGCTGTGGAGTATGGAAGCACTCTCGCGCCGTGATATACAAGTCCTTTTTTGTGGAGCTGGGCAAACACCCACCAACAACTCTCCATGAAGGTCGCGTCCATCGTCTTGTAGTCGCGGTCAAAGTCGATCCACCGCCCTAGTCTCCCAATGACCTTTCTCCACTCTCCAGCGTAGGTCAAGACGACCTCTCGACATCGTCGATTGTACTCTGCTATGCCAATTTTGTCTACTGCAGCCTTGCCTCGTACACCGAACTCCTCTTGCAGTGCCTTATCGATGATCTGCTCGATTGGCACACCATGTGTGTCCCATCCAAACCGACGCTCCACATATCGCCCTCGCATCGACCAGTAGCGGGGAATGATGTCTTTTATGGTGGAGGCGAGCAGATGGCCGTAGTGAGGTGTTCCGGTCGCGAAAGGAGGGCCATCGTAGAATACGTAGGGCTTCTCGTCCTTGCTGAGTTCGAGCTGCCGGTGGAAGGCGTTGGTGTCGTCCCAGTGCGCGAGGATGCGCTCTTCTTCGGCGGGGAAGTTGATAGAGCCCATTGCGGGCGAAGGGTTAAGTGAAAAGCTCTACTTGAGCGCTTGGTACGTCGCTCACACCTTGAATAGCGAAGTGATCACTAGGCAAGATCAATCTGCTCGATGTGTTGCCCCAGAATGACTCCTGCAACAGAGTCACCTCTTGAAGTGGGATGAGTAAATGTGCCAAGATACAAAAGAATCCCCGAGAAATTCCCGATTGAGACACCTGCAGTCTGCGGGCTACACCTTCTACTCTTCACCCATCCCGCCGCCAAAGCCGCGAACGAGATAGAGCGCGTTGAGCACGCCATTCCAGAATGGATGCTACGAGAGCTGACTGATAAGACACACACACTTTTCAAGTATCGTACAATATGGACAAGTACTGCATCTGCTGCTGAGGGGTAGCCTTGGACGCAACATCCAAAACATGGAGTTGCATATGCCTCTCTCCTCCGAACCACGCCGCTGAAATGCAACATACAATCTTGCTGTATGAGCGAGCCAGACTACCGGAGCAGTCAGGCTATCGCCGTCTGAGTAGCAGAAGCTCACCAGGCGTACGCTTTTGACACCCATGTCCAATTCTCTTCAGGCTCTCGGTTCACCTTGATTCCCAGCCGCTTCTCGATTTCACTGCAGACGTTCATCGCACCGTATATTTCAGCCTTACTGTTTCCTAGGTTTCGGCACCCATACCTGTATCGAAGATCACAGCGTCAGCAATGTCTAGACAAAACAGCTCTCAGCTATCGTTCGGCGCATCACGATAGGAATCTGAGCCGCATCCAACACCCTGCAACTTACATATGTCCCTTAGCTTGGATCCACGCGGAACCACTGTACTCGATGTTAGCATCATTGTTCTGTCCCGCGACATCGACAACTCACCCAGACGCATAACATGCCAAGAATTCCAACAGGCCAGTCTCCTTCGCATTGAGTCGCGACGCTTCCGCCATGAGATCGCCATATATCGCGTTGATAGCGAACTCCGATAGGTCGCCTCCCGACGCCAACGACATATTCTCCAACACGCGATCCGTATGTTGCGAATAAATCTTCGAAAAGAACTCTTTCCCTCTCGCATCCTTTTCCACCCTGCCCAAGGACTGTCGCAAAGACTTATCCTCATCCAAAGCCTTCAAAATCTGAGGGGTCTGCTCCTTGATCGCTTTACGCAAACTCGTGCACGCATTGATTCCCTAAAACACTTGCCACATAAATACAAATTCTCCACACTGACCAGCACAACCCCAGTCAAACAAGAGGTTGGTTGATAAGATGATAAACTTACTCACCTTCGGAAACCCTACCAACGCCGAATTCTTCAACAACGCCTCTCTCAACTTCCTCGCTTTCCCTAGCAACTCGGAATCAAAACTCGCAGTCTTGACATACTTCCACAAAGCCTCAATCAAATCCATTCGATCGTTCGTCTGCAAAACTACTCCGGCGTAAATGTACCAATTCCCTCTTCCCGCTCCAGGAAACTGGCTTTCGAGTTTCTGGAAGAAACCATTATCGATCGTAGTCTTGTTCTTGGTGATTTTCGGTATCGGAATCGACATGGAGGTCTTCTCTATTTCTATTTCTTGTTCCAGTATTTTGTAGGCTGATGCGATGAAGCTATGTGACGGGCAGTTGCTATGTTGCCTTCAGAGAAACAATTTTTTGCCTGGAAGCGGTAGAAATACACTAGTAGTTTGAACGACGAGTCGGAATGTTGGGCAACTTCTACTCCACATAAAAGCCTGGGGAGAAAGTGCAAACTCGTGGGTTGGGTGTTGCGTCATGTCTTTGCGAAGTGCCGAAGAAGGCCCTCTACCCGATCCTGGATTCATGGACGGACGGACGGAGTGTGGTGTGCGAAAAGGTGGCTGTGTTTGTAGTTAGAAGGACCACGGAGGATTGGACGTGTTCTTCATCCTGCTGGCTCGAAGCTGGTGTGGCATTTGGGCGCAGAGTTGCGCTGCATTCTATCATAGTTTTGCAAAAGATTGGCGGCTGGCAACGATTTTTCCTGAGGATTGTCACTGATAATACGCAGTCGCAATTATGCTATATCAGATAGAGATCTGTCTCGACGTCGGGCTCATCGCTTTCAGTAGGAACATGATCAACAGTTCCATACACTCCGACTCTCCGAAAGTACGGGATAGTGCTCTGTTCCAGCCAAGGCTCAGACACATGCTTCAACACTAAGCCATCTTCCTGCGCAAAGATAATATTGTTCTCCGGCGTCCTCTTACCGGCGATGGGCAGCAATTTAGCCTCGAAAGGAAACTCCATAGGCAAATCCAATCGAATATGCACGAGTCGCAAGCTTCTTGAACCACGTATCTTCAACGCGTCTTGCTGCAATGACGGATACTGTCGATCTTCAGCAACATACAGGCTCTTAAGTACAGTCGCAGTCCACAGCCTGCCCGTGAGGTGAAGTGTAGGAGAGATCAACTGCCCTCGAGCGCCTCCCATAGCCCCAAGCGGATTCAATGCAGCCTTCGACGGGTCGGGGTCATCGCGGATGATGTACTGCTTGACTTCTACCCAACGCTCCAATCCATAGATGCGGAATCGCTCATCGAGGAATATCAGGCCAGTCACATGCGCCCACGACCATGAGGGTGCAACATGTGGAAGCGCACGAGCTTCTGTGACGTTTTCTGGAACTCTCCACAGCAGACTTTCCGGTAGGGAAGTACGCCAATGCCCAAAGAGATATTGGTCACCTGTGAACGAGGAGCAAAAGCTGGCCACTCCAGACAAAGCTCTCAGTCGGTCCATGGAGAAGGACATTTGACAATTGGCGTACGCACTGACCAGTGACGGCCACATCTCGAGCGCCAACTCTTTCTGGTAAACACTGTCAGCTTCACGTATCACGTCCACGATTGGAAGCGTGTTCGGGCATTCGCTAGAAGCGGGCTCGCCGTTTGGGTAAGTCTCGCACGCTTCGGCCTCTCGACATTCCCAGTGGAGTTCTCGTGAACAAAAGTATAAATTCCGTCTCGACAGAATGCGTTCTTGGAACACCCAAGCACGGCTTTCCAAGCTCGATTCACCCAGCTCCGCGGCGCATACATCCCAAGATACTGAGATGGAGTGCTGAGTCGGTGCAATTGGAAGTGTGTCTGACAAGTCCAGCGTGATGGAGTAGGTCGCGCAGTGCCGAGTATCGCGTTCAAAGAACAGGCCTGCGGTGCTATTCTTCTCACTTGCTGCAGAAATATTGCAGAATGAGTTACCGTACACTCGGTCCATCGCCATGATCTCCGAGCCCAGCTCATCTGGATCGTCCTGCACTATGCATAGAGAGTCCACCCAGAGATATGGGACGCCAAGACGTTGAGCCACAATCATCGCATCACGAACTGATGTTTTCAGATTCTCGAGTGGAATTTCCTCACGAAAACTTGGCAAGGTTGCCTTGGACAGCAAGGTCAGCGCGTCCGGAAACCATCTATGGCTCATGGTCATGTAGCGCACATCAAGCTCATATTCGTCCCTGGAAGCTTCGCGGAGGCACGCGGCAAGGCCACTCTCTGAGGTCTGGATGTAAATTAGGCGGGTTGGCCTCCGAGGTGCTACTGGTTGCTGGTTGCATAATGGATGATCTGATGAGCAAAGACCTAGCCACTTCTTCGCCAGGTTCAAACTTGCATCGGATCCCGTGTTGAGGTCGGCACTGTGAGAGACTCTCCTCGTTCCGTAGTCTACTGGTGTTAGCACGATCGAGACGTCTCGTCCAAAAGAACGCACCCCGTCCGGGTGCTGATCTTGAGCTCCAATGGTCGCCCAGAAGTACACAGTCATGGAGTTATTCGTATGCTGCGCGTGCTGTTGGTCATCGATCGAACCATAGTCGTCGTCATCGTCATCGTCATCCTCTTCCACATCTTCGTCCTCTGGCAACTCGTAGAGACCACGCAGCGCTGGACTTCTCAACTCGCTTGTGACTTCGACGTCGTCACCGAGCTTGAAATCTGTGATGCAATCTCGCACGCTGAGCCAAAGCCAAGTGCAAGCTGGACAGCCATGGTCGGAAGATGCCCGCAACTCGTGCAAACTTGAGTGGTGCTCAATAGCCCTGTCAGTGTAGTCTAGATCATCGTAATCGTCTCGAGATATAGCCGGTGTTGCGCGCAGAGCTGTCGCGCAGACTGCGCAGAGATCCGCGGGAGTTGCGTAGTCAGGCATTACCTCTTACCAGGTTGTATGTAAGATATTCGGACGCATTCTTCGCTGTGAATGAAGGGATCGCGTAGGATCTTGACACACTCTACGCCGCATCGGCTTGCGGCTGAGAAGGTGTCTTGGTTGTTCGAACGTAACGCAGACGTGGAGGCATGCAGCTTTCGTCTTGCAAACCACTGTCATTGTGTTCTGAATTGGTAATGTCTTTTCATGAATCGCGAGGAAATTGAGCAGGAGAGCAGCGAACGCGCTGGAGGCGAGGGAGGAGCCAAGCCCATCAAGCTGAGACGGCAGGGCCACACAACGTCAACAACACTGCAGATCATCATTCGACACACGGAAGGGATGGAGAGGCACGACAAGATGTTCAAAGTAGGAGTGGAAATGATATCCATTTCCTCATTGTCACTACATGTATCCACATGACCGTGATATGCATCCGTCATGTCTCTCATATGTCCCACATGTGCCAAGCCAACTGTCCTCGCAGCCATGGTCTTGCCAAAACGCAAAATGACCTGTGTATCATGAAACACCGCTCCGAGCAAATGCAGAAAATCAAACCAGTGCGGGTATCCAAGATATGCGTGAAACAACCAACCCGGACAACAACAAAGCGCCATTCGCTGAAAACGGTACATCTAAGACACTCTCTCCCACCTTACCACACCACCACCACCATCGTCAACCAGACTTTACACCGCGCTTGCCGAAACCGCTTGCGATTGAGCTTTTGAGCAACGGCGGGTTCGAATGTTTCGTGACGTCCGTCATGCAGCATGTGACAGTGCATCATGAGAGCTCGTCAATCTCAATGGCTGCCGCCACCACAGCTTAGCATACGAGTTTGCACCCAAGTGCTGAAACGCATCCAGCTTCCACTGCGCGGCTCGTGTTTGGTGGTCGAATACTGGATCTGTCCAGTTTTCTCGCTCTCTCCAGGTCTGTCGCCATACCTCGGCAGTGTCGCATCGTGAGCAGGTCGATAATTTTCGTAAGAGTGGCCGTATACGGTATCGGCAAGCTCTTCCTCTTCTTGTTGTGCACCACCAAGTACTGTAGCAGCCGAGCCTTTCCGCTTCTTTGCTGGAATCTTTTCTTCCGACTTTGCACTCCGAGATGCAGTCGACTGCTTGCGTTGCTTCGCAGCCTCCTTTCTCGCTTCATCTGACTCGCGGCGTTTCTGCTGTTTGCTGTCTTTCCTCGCTTCCTTCTCTTCAAACTTTCTTCTCGCATTGCGGATGAGCTCATCCCGGGACTGTGTGTCCGGGTCTGATCGTCGGCCGGAAACCAAGCTGAAGGCCTTGTCGATGCTAGGTCGGCCACCTGTTGTCTGCGGTGATAGAGCCAGTTCTGAGTGGTCTGTGCCTCTCCGTGAACGGCCCTTGGTGCCCGAGGGGCTTGAAGCTCGTGACATTGTGGACAAGTTAGACTGCGAAGCGCTGGTCAACTTGGGCACCAGACCTAGGTCGCTAGCGGTGTGCGATTGCGATAGTGGGGTGGGGTTCGTCGAGGTGATGGACATGCTCCTCTTCGTTCGGAAGGCACCCACGCGAAACTCGTCCTCCACCACATCGTCACTTTCGTTGGCATGCTCATCGTTCAGCGAGCTGGCATAGCTAGCACCAGGCGGGGTGTATGGTCTCGGTACCTTTGTCGCAGGGTGAACGAAGGGCTGTCCAGGCCTGAATGTGCCAGAGCCATTCGACACCTGAGAGCCAATGCTGGTGGTCCGAGCATGTGTCTGTCTTCTGCTCGGGTGACCAAAGCTAACATCAGCAGCCGACCTGCTGGCAAAGTCGGATATCCCCAACCCTGCCAGTCGCTCGTTCTCTGCTATGCTCTTGTTGAGATCAATTGTGCCCTGATCGTCCTTGCTACTCGACATCTTCCTCAGATAAGGCTTGATCTTGGGTGTGGAAGAAGCAGTCGCGCTCGTGGGAGTGACATCGGGGTAGGACTCCTCGTAGGTGGCATATGGAGTTGTGAATTGGTGGCCGCCGACAAAGGGAGAGGGTGGCCCTGGTAATGAGCCCGAGCCTCCGCGCCTATGTAACTTTGCATGGTTCGCGGAAGATTGCTTTGCGGATGTGTTGGTGTTGGGAAAAGGAGACGATGCTTTCTGCGAGGACATGTCTCGATCGGCTTTCACCACGATGTGTTTGGGTCGATTCCGTGAAGATGCAGGCGAGAGTGGTGATCGGGGACTCTCATTGCGGTGCGAGAGGTTTGAGCCGGATCGAATGTTCCGGGTGGACAGCGTCAGCTGGGGCAGTGAGGTTGAAATGGTCGTGTGCGAGGCGTTGGATTTGCTGCGGCCAGCGCTACGGTTCGAGTGCAGCAGTGAGGCCATGGTGATGGGTACAGGTCTTTCCACGGCTGAGTGCGGGCGCTATGCATGTGATCGCAGCCTGGACTCGTCGACACTGTGGCTAAGCTTTGCAACACCACCCAGACCAGCTGAGTCCCGGGAACTGCTTTCGAGCGCGTGCGATGGCTCCGTGCTGCTGCGTCGCCTCCCAGCGCGGGACCAGCGACGTCCGTGCTAGTAGGTGGAGGGAGGAGGATGCGATATGGGCGTGGACTCGGCGTGAACGGCATACGAGCGCGCGTTGCTTGGGCCCTGCAGCGCAATCGTGGCGCGCGAATCAGCGTGCCGCTACGGAGTCAATGTGCGGAGATAGGAAGACTATCATCATTCAGCCAAGTCTGCACACGGCAATGATGATGCCAGCGCGTCGCAATTTTGCCTCGGCCAGTGGGTGATGTATGGATGAGATGATGGTGGAGGTGGAGGTGAAGAAGATGAGGCACATCTCTAGTCTACCACGCCATGCTCGATCACTCGATGCTGACGAAAGCGTTGGCGTTGGCATGCCACAGATCTAGACGCTCGCGGAATCCTTGGGAGCCATTATCACCTTCGCGTCCACTTAGTCCTCGCACTCGCCCCGCCGCCGTCTGCGCTGCCACTCGCGCCGACCGACGGACTGCTGTCGCGGGCTCTCGGAGGCAGCGTACAGCCCTCCTCACCGCCATGAGAAGTGTCTGTGATATCCTGACCGCACTGCGCACGGCTGTCTCAGCTCCGCCGTCCGCCGACCTTCACCAGGGTGTTCCTCAACGCTGCACGTGTGCAACGAGTGTGGGGTCGCCAGAGAGCTGCAGCCACAGACCAAGATCTTGGAAAGCGGTTGAGCCATTTTATCCGTCCGCAGTCTTGTTGTGCATAACTTGCATTCCTCCAACTCTGGGCAGCCTGGCCACTTTCCCAATGCATCTGCACACCCGCCGCTCCCGCTGCAACCAAATCGCGCTCACGCACATGTACCTCTGTATGCCGGGACCGAGAGGCTGAACATGCCGACCTTGTTCATCGCGACTGCTGCCAGCGTGGTCTCAGGCAAGCTTGCGGACTCGTCAAAAGGACAGCTCCGGATGCAGCTGCGAGAGCTTGTTGATGCCGCCATCCATCGTATGCACCGTATGGCTGTTGCACACCCGCTGCTCGAGCACAGCGCGCGACGCATCTTTGTGGCGGTGAGATGTCGCCATTGCTGTCCTTGTCCGCAATGCTTCGATAATACAAAATGCAGTCTCCACGGCAGTGCGGTTTGCGTTGCGTTGTGGTTGTGGTGTTTGGCGACGTTCAGAAGCATGTCAAGTCGTGCAAGTTGCAAACTCCGTGAGTTTTGGCAGTCACGGTCGCGGCGATGCGCAACTGTACACGGAGGAAGTCACACCTGCTCGCGTCTAGCCACAGCATGCACCCTACCAAGTCGTTATCGCGTTGTTCATCGACGTTTCAGCAAATGAGCATGACTTGCGAGAGCCTTCATGGCTGTGAGGTAAAGTCCGGAGCTCTGTCACATGGCCTGAGTCTCAGCTGCGTTGCAGCTATTTCGACCGGGGCAGCTTCTATTGCTGTCGTCTAACTTGGAGCCTATCCACCTCTTCGGAGAGAAGGCCTGCAATGCTCACTTAGGGCCAGGCCCCGCTACGCTCCGAACGATGCCGCTGCAGCCTGCTTTCCCGGACGACTCTCCTGCAGTGAGAACAGCAAGCTCTACCTGGGATGGCCGTGGAATGATCAACGGACAAGCACCGCAAAGAAGCACCTCCGAAAAAGACCACGCCATGACCTTGCCGCAACGACGATGCTCCCCAGTATTGTCCTGCACTCCACGATTTTGAGCCTCAATCTAGCTCTGGTTGAGAATTTTGCGACAGGAGAACAGCTTTCATGCCAGGAAGCAAAGCAGCCCAGGAGGAGGGACCCCGTAGCTTTCCCTTTCAAGACGTCAAATATTCACACCCATAGATCAAGCTCAGATGAACCAATGCAAGCTGGCACTACGAATCGTCAAATAGCCTGTACTGGATGCGTCAGCTGCCTTGCTTGGTTCGACAGGTTGTGCGCTCTGTCAAGTCCGCTCTTGAAAGCCGCAATTCGCTGCTGCGTAACACCACGGCTCTGCTTCAAAGCGTAAGCCAGCGGCGAACGTGGTTTACAAATTATCCTGCGCGTCCAGCGCTCGCGGCGATGTTTTAACCTCAATGCTGTCCCGGTCATGCTCGGTCAGGCAGTAGAGTGCAGATCATAGGCTCTTCTTGCACTTCCGCTCGCAAGCGCGATTGAAAGAGAACTGAGACAGATGTCAAGTCCTCAAGGACATGTGTTCCTGCGATCAGCACAGTTACTCTGACGTCGAAATCACGAATGGCGATCTCCGCTTGTCTCCTCGAAGAAGCTACTTGGCACAATAGCATGCGGTCATCAGCATTGTTGAGGCAAGTGGACCAACGCTATATTTGACAAATCTGTCCTTAGCCATTGCAGCAGAACAGGTGTTCGCCCGAAATGGCTTTGTCTTCATCCATTGTCCGAGAAATTGGATTCGAATTACCGCGCAATGTTCTAGAGCTTTCAACTCTAGGCATTGCCGATTGGCAACAAAGAACATGCATGAAGCCTCGAGCAGGCTTCTTTGGTTCCGGACGGTAACTCTTGACGCGCACCATGTGGCAGTCGTCCACACTCGTCACTCATGAAAGGACGCAGAATTTATACTTATCAAAATTCATCTGCTGGGTTGGAGATGTGCACTACGGCCTCAGAGACTCAGTATGCGGTCGTTACAATCGTTGTTGCTCCTAGCTGGAGTGGCATTCGCATTGACGCCTGAACAGTGGCGCTCGCAGTCAATCTACCAGGTCCTCACAGATCGTTTCGCACTGACCAATGGGTCGACGACACAACCTTGCGGATGGGGTAATTACTGCGGAGGGACATGGCAAGGCATTGTCAACAAGCTAGATTATATCAAGGGAATGGGGTTCACAGCAGTGTGGATATCACCGGTCGTAGAGAACATCCCCAATTCGAGATACGGGCAGCCATATCACGGGTGAGTTACCACGAGACACGTTGTGGAAGCTCTTCTAACAAGTTCAGATACTGGGCGCAAAACATTTACGCTTTGAACACAAACTATGGAACGCAGGAAGATCTCAAAGCGCTCTCTGCTGCGCTGCATGCCAGGGGAATGGCAAGTCTCTCGAGTGCAGAATCGAACGCCGGTGCTGACGTGTAAAAAGTATCTCATGGTTGACGTCGTTGCCAATCACATGGCATCAAGCGAGCCCCCTTTATCTGTCAAATACGACCACCTCTACCCATTCAATGATCCCAAGTACTATCACCCTTACTGCCCTATTGACTACAGCAATACATTAAGTGTGGAGCAATGCTGGATGGGAGACACCGTGGTACCTTTGCCCGACTTGAGGACTGAAGATGCTGCGGTTCAGCAGAGATTCCAGTCATGGATCACACAGCTTGTGTCGAACTACTCAATTGACGGCCTGCGTCTCGACAGCGCCATGCAGACAGATCAGCAGTTCTGGCCAGGGTTTGTCTCTGCTTCTGGAGTGTACGCGATGGGCGAAGTCCTTGACGGCAACCCAAACACTCTCTGCAAATGGCAGAACTACATGCCTGGAGCCCTCAACTATCCCGTCTACTACTGGCTTATCCGAGCTTTCTCATCTAATACTGCTACCTTGAACGAGTTGGCGAACAACATTCAGTGGCTCAATGCGACATGCCAAGATACAACATTGCTCGGCAATTTTATCGAGAATCATGATCAAGCGCGGTTCCCATCTATTACGAAAGACATCGGGCTGACCAAGAACGTCATTGCATTTACTGTGCTCAATGACGGTATTCCAGTCGTCTATCAGGGACAAGAGCAAGGTTTCTCAGGAGCTGCGGATCCCTACAACCGTGAACCGCTCTGGACTTCATTGTACAGCACGAAGTCAGCACTTTATACTTTCTACTCTGCGCTCAATGGTGCGAGACGCCTGGCAATCAACAAGGACAGCACATATGCCGGCAGCAAATCTACTGTGTGGTACTCAGACGCACAAACAATTGTGACCAGAAAAGGCGCCTCAAATGCCTACCTCATCTCCCTGTTCACAAACCGCGGCGCTGGTAACAATGGCAACATTGTCTTACCAGCAGCAAAGACTGGTATCCAGGCAAGCACAAAACTCACCGATCTCCTGAGCTGTGAAGTCTTCTCCGCAGACGCCTCGGGCAATCTCGTCATTTCCATCACAAATGGTCTACCGCGAGCTTTGTACATAACCTCAGCTCTGACCGGCAGCGATACCTGTGCATACACAAACACCGCTCCTGTCTCAACACCCAATCCAGTCCGAATTCCAACAGCAACCACCGCCTCTCGCATCATCAGCTCCACAACCCGCCCTCAATCATGTCAAACAGCTAGCACCGTCTCCGTCACCTTCAACCAAAAGGTCACAACCAAATGGCTTGAAAGCATCTCGGTCGTCGGCTCAATTCCAGAACTTGGCAACTGGAACACTCCACAAGGTTTCAATCTGTCGGCTGCGGGTTATACTTCCACGTCGCCGATCTGGAGTGGTACGATCAAGCTTCCTGCTGGAACCTCTTTCGAATACAAGTTTATCAAGTATAATTCTACTAGTAATGCTGCTTTGACTTGGGAGGCGGATCCTAATAGGAGGTATACTGTTCCGAGGAGTTGTGCGACAAGTGTGGTCGTGCCTGGAAGTTGGCAGGGATGATTTGAGAGATCGTGTTGAGGGAAAAGCTTTGGCTGTTGTTTGATTTGTACTTGTATGTATTTGGTTCTTGTATATAATGTATAACTCTTGTCGACCACTACTCACATGGGGGCGCTTGCCTGTCATTGATGGATCACTGGTATCCACAAAGGTGATGATTTACTTCACACACCCTGCCATGCAGAGCTGTTGCGCTTCTGTGATGTTTCTGGTCAAGTTTTTGTACTTCCGTTCATGCCTTAATTTGTCTTTCGCGTAGCATGCATTCTCAAATACCCTGCTGTGCAACGAAAGCTCGATGTGGGCCCAATGGTGTCACCGCACTTGCCAAGCCTGGACAACAACTTCGCACGTGCTGAGTACCGAAGTAGTGAGAGCATGTCACCGCGCGTGTGGTTTGTCTGCAGAACTGGAATCCATAGTAAAAATATCTGATGCTGGAAGCATAATACTCTGTGATAGTAGGTCAAGGGATCGAAGTTCTCGTAGCACAACAAAGCTCGTAGCCTCGTACTGATCTAGGATCGGGCGGCTGCCGGCATAAGTTGATAAATAAACAATGCTGGAACAACTATGGGTCGCACGCATAGTGGCCGCCGGTTAGCTATAATGTGATCAATGTGCCCGCACCCAGGTTGAGCCCGCATTCTCTGTTGGAAACCTCATCTACTATCGTCATATATTGAGCTTCGTGGCGTACGGAGCCTCCACCATGTCGGAGTGTAGCATGGAAACGCAAAAGAGGTTGCAAAGTCTGGTCATTGCATTGCCCACAGGCCTGCTGTCACTAGCTTTGGCTTGTGCTGTCCTGCTCTATGTCAATAGGCGAAGAATTGTCACCCGATTATACCACAAGTACAACAGCCCTATCGACAGAGGCTCCGGGGAGAATCGTTCAGAGACGAAGCATTGGTCCGAGGTAGCCTTTTCATCGGAGACGAACAGCCGGCCGAGCTGTGTGCTGCCAGACGTCGATATCTCTCCTTCAAACAAGCCGGATCCTTACCACCCCGTCATCCGTCAGGAGCCCAGCAGGACTTTTGGCAGCCCGAATTTTCCGGGCCCAAGGCAGCTGCTCGCTGGACGCCAGAACTCTGTCGAGCGTCTACATTCCTCTGAAAAGTCGTTTGTTGGTTATAGACCTCGGTGCGCTACCCCAGACACACCTCTCAGCCGTAAAGACCAGCTCGCCCACAGAGCCAGGCTCATACAAGACACTCATGTCAGGCTGGGTTCGATCTCACCCGAGCCGCCCTTGGTCGAGAGCCCTAGAGCAGTGGCCAACGCGCTGCACGAATGTAACGGCTGCGAGACGCAGACCAACGGGGTTGACGCTGGAGTGCAGCAAGTGAAGCCAACCAAGGAACGACCAAGAAGTTTCTCCAGACCGCTCTCGAAATCTAGCCGTCCAACTTCTCCTTACACCCGGCCTATCTCGCCTTCAGGATCGCTTCGACTTGTCGACGGGGGTTCGAAGGATATGGAAGTGGCGCGAAGAGGCATGAGTGATGCGATCGGGACGCGGCTGGATGAGGTCTTTGTGCCTGAGTGGGAGCCGGTGGTGGACGAAACGCGGTGGGCAACGAAGTAAGGACGCGTCCGGCTGCAGTGTCGATACTAGAGGGCTCAGTCAGTCGGCGTCGTGGATGCGTTGGGGTAGTCACTGTATGAATGATGTTGTTGGCGCTCACTTCACCGGTCTGCACTTTGTTTGAGGGTCAAAAAGCAGCATTGTGCCATTGAAGTGAAGTCAAGCCGTTGAGGATGGGTTGTTGCCTCAGTTCGAGCGTATGCACCAGGTCTGTGCTTCACACTTGACGTTTTGTTTACTCCTTGCGAGCTCAAAAGCTTCCTCGTCACTCGCCGCCAACTTCTCCCAGGACATCCACCACCACCATCGCTTGTCCGAAGACAGCCACGATGTCTCTCTCCCAATCGATGTGGGCGACAGAGTCCACAAGCAGAGCTCCCGCTGTGCGCGCTGTAAGCACAACCCTCGATCCTCCTCGACCGCCACTGACTGACTTGCTTGTAGCCACCAGCGCCCCTCAAGCCGCGTAGTAGCGCTGTCAGCATCGCCGCTCCTCCATCAATGAGCGCTCCAACCGCAGCGGCCTCTGCTACTGTGCCTCGCGCAGCCGCTGTCAATTTGGCAGTGACCAACACCACCAGCACCGCAGCTCCTGCCCGCACGCCAGGTCCCATGGCGAACAACCCGAACTTGCCGCAGCTCTACAACCCGCATTCAGCTGCACTGGCCGATGCTAAAGCTGCAGCTGCCATGTTCAGAACCAGCGGAGGTGCAAAGGGAGAATTTGCGGCTCGCAAAGCCCAGCCTCGTGGTCGTGCAGAGTTCGAACAAGAACGCCCGTCAGTGCCACGCTCCAGCGCCGTGCCGTCTCCCTCTTTCTCCTTCTCGCGTCCTCCACCGGCAGCACCGGTCCGCATCGCACCAGCGCCATCTGCTCCGCGCAGGGACGATGACTTCGTCCAGCAAGCACTAGCCAAGATGTTGGCTCAAGACAAGAACCAGCACGCTGCCCCAGAACCGACCGCCGACACTGACCAGTCTTCGTTGACAAGCAAGAAACACGGTCGCCAGGAGGAGAATCTTACTGCTGTTGCGGGCCGTGCTGCAGACATGGCTGTGCAAGAGAATACCAAGGAGAGTTTGGCGAAGCAGGAGACCAGCCCCAATCTTCCACCACACAAGCGTGTCAAGGGCGCAGATGCTGTGGCTGGCTTGTCAAAAGCCGCTGAAGCGCGTGTCCCCTCCCCATCGAAGTTGGTGTCTCCAGTTGCTCCTCCAAAGAATTGGGGTCAAACGATGGAGTCTTTCAAGAAGAATCTTCTCGACAAGGCTACCACGGCCAATGGCACTTCTTCAGCAAGCGCTCCCCCACTTTCAGCTCAGTACGACACAGCTAGAGCTACTGTCAACGCCATCATCGCTCCTGTCGATCCGAGCAATTCAGAGCACAAGACTGCTGCTGTCAAGGCTGAGCGAGCCCTTGCTGCTCAGATGAAGGAGGCGGCAGAGCGCCAAGTGGAGATCACGAGTAATGCTGTCCTCCAGCAGAGCGAGAAGAAGCATACCTCTCAGCCCAATGTCGCTAAGATGAGCGAGGCTGAGTATGGAAGCAAGGCAGCCAAGCTGCTCATTGAGAAGGAGCGCATCAAGAAGGAGCGCGAGAAGTTGGATCAGGCCGAGGAGGACATCAACTCTCGTCTCGAGGCGCTGACGAAGACGTTCCTGGGGGTTTAGCAAGCCCGTGGAGTTGTATACTGCGCCTTCTCGGATTGATGATGGGCGTTGAAAGTGGCTATATTGACGGCGAGCACTGTGAGAGAGTGCAACACGTGAACGTCTTTAGTAGCCAATAAGTATGAAAATCCTGCTTCGCATTGCATGCTCTCGTGACTCGCTTTGGTTTGATGCCACGGAATGCATACGTTGGCCCCGATATCCAGCCCTCGAGTGAACGGAGAGTGTCAGGAATAGAGGACTCAGCAGTGACACAGTGTTCAAAAATAGTGCTTCTCGTTGGATTTCCTCGTGACTCGACAGCATGAAAGCAACGGAATGTCCCAATTGTTGGTGGGCTGCAGCCTTTGAGTAAATGGAGAGTGTCGGAAATTGGGACCAAAGCAGGTAAAAGTGTTCGAAAATGGTACTTCGCGTCAAGTTTCCTCGTAATTTGATGGCTTCTAGGCCACGGAGTGTGCGAGTTGGTTGCGGGCTGCAGCTCTGGAGTGAATAGAGAGCGTCAGAAATTAGGGCCATAGCAGGTGAAAGTATTCGAAAATTGTATTTCTCGTGTAATTTCCTTGGAATGTGATAGCGTCCAGGCCACAGAATGTGAGGGTTGGAAGCGAGCTGCAGCCCTGAGATGAATAGAGAGCGTCGGTGACCGAGGGACGTAGCAGGTGAAAGTGTTTGAAACTGGTGTTTCGCTTTGCATTTTCTCTCAAGTCGATGACATTCGAACCGCGAAACGCGAAACGCACCGATTTGAGGTCAGCCACAGCCTACAAGTGAATCGAGAGCGTCGGAAACCAGGGACTTGGTAGC
>PNEN01000128.1:588-71687 GCA_002933655.1 Cercospora berteroae | reverse complement strand
CTCTCTCTCTCTCTCTCTCGTAACTCGAATACATGCATACCGCGAGACATACAATTCCTTTGTGAAGTACCGTCCTGATTTGAATGGAGAGTCAAGCGTAAAGGCCTTTAGTAAGCAGAAAAAGTATAGAGAAGCCTTGTCTGGTGTTAGGCTTCTCCGGTAACTCGGGCGAGCTCAAGCTGCGGCATATCCAGATTTTCTGCGGGATCCAGTCCTCGTTGAGACGGAGAGTGTAAGCAATAGATGTCTTGAAAATTGAAAGCGATAGAATATCCATGTTTTACAGCGGGCGCTCAGATTGCTGGATTGGCTCGATGCCGTTGTATGTTGAGAATCGTAGTGGTATGCAGTACTCGATTGAGTAGAGAGTATACGAAACAAAGACGATTGAGAGGCAGGTCTCGTTTCCAGAGTCCTGTTTTGCACTTCATGCTCCTGTGGCTTGGTTCAGTGGATGGATGGCATTGATATTGGAAATCTGCTGCGCTATCGAATCATCGTATGAACGGAGAGAGCAAAAGGTCGATGTCCGGAAGCCAAAAGGTGTATGAAGCTTTATGTTCAGCATTGTGTGTCTCTCGTGAACCGGCTGCATTGTTGCCACTAATATTGGAGATCCTCCCAGGCATCTATCCCTCATGCGTACGGAGAGTGGATGGAAAATGGCTTCGAGCGTCCATGGAGTTTGAGAATATCGATGCTCCGCATCGCGTCTCTGGCAGACTGAACGGATGCTGCTGCTGTACTTGGACATTTGCCATGGTACCCAGTCCTCAGTTGCGTAGAGAGTGCGAGAAATGTTGCTCAGGGTCTGATAAAAAGCGAAAATTCTCTGGTTCAGCATGACATCTCTCGTGAATCGACTGAATTCCTGCTGCTGCGCTTGGAAATCCGCTGCAGTCTCCACTATCCAAGTGCATAGAGACTGCGAGAATAGGTCTTTGATAGCCAAAAAAGTTTGAGAATATTCAGATCTGACATTGCGTCTCCCGTGAGCCGAATAAATGGCCGCCGCTGCGCTTGGGAATTTGCCGTGTTACCTAGTCCTCATTTGCATGGAGAGCGCAAGAAATGGTTCTGATTTACTGAAAACGAACAAGAATTTCCCGTTGCAGCATCGCATCTCTCGTGGCTTAATCAGGGCAATGCTCTTCAATGTGGAAACCAGATGCGATGTCGAGTCTTGGGCCGAATAGAGAAGTCGGGTCTATGAGCCTTTAAGGGGTCACAGAGTCTTGGAATATCCGGGGGTCGACATCGTGTCTCTCGTCAAGTTGTTGGATTGCTGGCGCTTAATATCAGGATTGGCCGTGATATCTTTGCCTTGGCTGGCTGGAGAACGAGATGAATTGGCAAATAAGTATCCCATAATTTCTGAGTAATCGTATGTTGAGCATCGCGACTCTCGTGAATTGATCAGAGTCCTGCCGCGCAACGTCGAACTTGGCTGTGATATCTGGTCCATGGTTGAATGGAGAAGGCAAGAATTGGGCAAATAGTAGCCCAAGAAGATGGGCAAGGTCTTGCATGCTCGCGAAACTCGGATGAATCAATGGCGTCACGTCAGGAACGCGGCCGTGATATCCAGTCTTCGACTCAACAGAGTCATGGCTAATCGGATGTCTCTCCTCTTTGATCTGCTCAGTCGATGCCACCAGATATGACAGCTTGCCAGAATTTTCGGTCCTGAACGAACGGAGAACGATTGTCCATTATATCCTCCGCTTCGGTCCAGCCAACAGAGCGCTTCTAGGTGTAATGATCTGCCACGACATCCATTTATTGAGTAACGGAGAGTGGCTAATCATTGTGTCCTTCCTTTCGATTCAGCCGAAACCGTGCTTCCATAAGTAAAGATCTGCCATAATGGCAAGTTATTGACCTACGGAGAGTGGTTGTTATTCATTTCCTTCCTCTCCAACCAGCTATTACGGTATCTCCAGATTGAATGATGTGGCAGGACATCGATTTATTGACTCACGGAGATGGGTTGTCAAATATGCCATTCCTCTCGAGTATACCGCTGCGGTGGCTCCAGAGGTAACATGTTGCCATAAAGTCCATTCTTCGAATCACGGAGAGTGGTGGTGTGTTGGACGCGTTTCTTCTCGAATTTGCTGATTCGGTGCTGCCAGGTGTTGGAATTTGCGGTGACGTCTAGTTCTTGACCGACGGGGAGTGGTTGTGTATCGTATCGCTTTCCTTTTTGAGTTGCTGGTCCAGTGCCGTCGGATACGACAATTTGCCGTGATGTACAGTTCTTGACTGGCGGAGAGCATTTATTGATCACGTTCCTTTCTTCTTGGAGTTGCCGATACAGTGCCATCCATATGCCAGTTTGTCGTGACTTTGAGCCCTCGGATGAAGCGAGAGTCATCGCTGATCCTGTGTCATTCCTCTCGAATATGCTACCACGATGCCATTTCAGGTAGAAGTACATCGTGGTCCAGGCTCTTGGTCGAAGAGAGTGGTGGGAAGGTAATATTCACTACTGCTCTGGCGGGGATAGTCTAAATCTCAGCCTTGTAGCTGTAGCTCCGGGCTCGCTCTGATCGATCTTGGTACGTCAAGGGCGTCCTAGACCAGGATACATCAGGTTGCATGCTTCCAATCCGGCGGAAAGAGTGTTGGCTCAGCTACAATGCTCGCAGAAGGATTAGTGTGCTGTACTTGGCTTGGCAAATGATGGTTTGCTGGGGAAGGATCTTATGCCTTTGAATACGTTGTACACGCTTTTGTTGGGGTATCGGGGCGATATGGGCTTCCCTGGCGTCGTGGGTGGCATTATGAATGCCGTACAGACGGCAATGGCGAGTTATGCGAGGTGAACGGGTGTGGAAGCGAAGTTGTTGGAGAAAGAAGTAAGGGAAGAAGTGCTGGCCTTGCGGAGGCGATGTGGCGTATATCCTTTGGCCGTACGGTATTTTAGCGTCGAATTGGATTTTGTCATGTCCCGGTACTCTTTGCTTCGAGAAACAGAAAGCGGCAAGTGTCCAGTTTGCTGGGATGAGCATTTGCAAACCTTGTTGCTCATAAAGATCCAGTATCCCTCCTTGCCTGACGTGCGCAACGCAACCATGCCTTTGAAGGACACGCCCGGTCCTGCTGTCACGCCAGTCGATCCCCGACCGAGTAGCATGAGGGAAAGCGAAAATGATTTCGCCCCTTCCACATACTACTGGAGCCGGTCACGCTACACTGGCGCTCTCGGCTTCAACTTTCTCGCTTTCCTCCTTCCTGCTCTGTACGGGACTCTCAGTAAGCTCTGGGTCGCCAACATCGATAGCAACCTAGTCGTCACCACAGATGTCTACACATACATCGGGGTCGTCTCCGAAGTCCTCAACGAAGGTCTTCCTCGTGCGGCCTGGCTCATTATCGGCGACAAGTCCAATCGTTCTCTGGAAAGCCGCCTCAGTCTCTCTTACAGTCTGATCATCTTCCAAGCCATGCTCGGACTTCTCATGTCGATCATCTTCGCCACGGCTGCGAAGCAGTTCGCACAAGTCTTCGTTCCCGAGAATGTTCGAGAGGCTTCGTTGACATATGTCAGAATCTCTGCGTTCTCGGCTTTGGCGTCCGCCCTGGAGACGTCGGTAGCGACTGCTACGAGGGCTTTGGATCAACCAGATGTGCCTCTGGTGATCAGCTCTGTGAAGTTTGGAATCAACATCGTCTTGGATCTGATTCTGATCTCGAAGTTCCACGTCCCTGGTGTCGAACCGACAGTCAACATCCAGGCAACCACACAGCTGGCGTGCAATCTCGCAGCGTCATTTCTTGGCTTGGCGTACTTCTTGTGGTTGGGTAAAAGAAAAGTACGAAGACTCTCGCTGATGGGTGCGGGTACGCAACCGATCAAACCAACCTTCAAAGCTTTGTTGATACTTGCTCGTCCTGGCGCGTGGACATTCACAGAGTCTGCAATCCGCAATGCTCTCTATCTTTGGCTCGTGAGCGGCATTGTTGCAATGGGTTCGGATTACGCCACTGCCTGGGGCGTCTTCAACACCATCCGGTGGGGACTCATCATGGTACCCGTCCAGGCCCTCGAAGCCACCACTCTCGCTTTTGTCGGGCACGCCTGGGGCGCGTGGCGATTGTCCAGTGGAACTCAAACGCAGAAGCCAAAAGCCGATCGTCAAGAGCTGAGGCCGATCTTCAAGCCGGTCTGGAGGTCCTGCTTCATCGCACTGGCGGTCGAGGTCCCCATGTGCCTCTTTCTCTCCTTTTATGGCGCTCGCAGGTTCGCTTATTATCTTTCTGATTCCGAGCCAGTGTCGTTGATCACACAGAGGATGTGGAAGTCGATTGATTGGTGCTACGTCTTCTATGCAGTCTCGACACAACTTGCTGCGATTCTACTGGCCACTCGACCTCGCTGGTACTTGTACCAGTCTTTGGCCAGCAATCTGTTGTGGGTACTGCCGTGGGCGATCGTTGTCACAACGGTGGATCTCAATCCGGAAAACGCTTGGACTTATCATTCAGTTATCTTTGGAGGAAGTTTGGTCTTTAGTTTAGGCGTGATTATCGCAGCAGTTTCAGCGTGGGCGTGGACATTGTCGAAAGGAAGAATGACGCTGCGGCGGCTTGATCGCTGAGATTGTGGCAGATGACACCGAGCCCAGGGCCTGTACAACCAAGGTACATGCGATCAAGTGGCAGAAACCTAAGTCTCGGCTAGGTCACAAGCTCAATACAAAAGGCTGACATCGATGGACTCTCAAGTGCTGTTCCCAGAACAGTCTGTATTCATGTAGCACTGCTCTCCATTAGAACGAAGTCATGCCGTTCACCATGATCCTTTGACGACTTTCTTGACCACGTCTTGCAGCGTGACCTTGGGCATCTGCACAAGGTCCTCCAGGTGTGGCTTCTTGCCTCTCGCGATGAAATTCGCCCCATACTTGGCGACCCAGACTTCTGCAACAATCGTTCGTAATGCCGCCTGCCTGTCTTGGTTTTCGCTCTCGTTCAGACGCTTGTGAGCCTCAGCAACGGCCTCGCTTCCATTGACAGGATCTAGAACTTTGTACTTGACACCCTGCTGCGCCTCAAGCTCGGCAACAATC
The DNA here is from genome assembly GCA_002933655.1 of Cercospora berteroae. Classification (NCBI taxonomy): domain Eukaryota; kingdom Fungi; phylum Ascomycota; class Dothideomycetes; order Mycosphaerellales; family Mycosphaerellaceae; genus Cercospora; species Cercospora berteroae. The sequence continues at coordinate 66,612 of PNEN01000128.1, read as the reverse complement.
TCTTGTTGTGTTGCAGAGAAAGCTTCGACGTACACGCGCAGATTTGCGGTTTGCTTTGGATGCTTCAGGCATTCCAAAACCGCATGCGCGGCATATTGTAGTGTTGTAAATGTAGGTGCATGATTGCCGCCATCCCAGTATGATACTGTGTGGGCGGTTGGATCGATATCGAGAAACTTGGTTTCTAATGCCCACTCAAGCCATACAACGCAAGCCACGCCTGTCCAGCTAAATTCGGGATGTCCTTTCGCCTTCTCCTCAAGATACTCCGCAACCCTAGTCTTGCTTGCAAAGACAGGAGACAGCCAGGTGGTGAGTGGATCTGCGTAATCGAACGCGTACTCGCTTGGGAAGAAGCGTGCGACTCCGGCCTCGATTGCAGCGTCAATGACCTTGTATTGGATGTCCAGTGCGCCACCTGCATATCCCACGGCAGAAATAACAGCGTGTTGGCCTTTCAGTAGATCGACCAGCTCTGCGTGAGGTAGATCGTCAGATACGCGAAGGTCCATGACTGAAGACGGGTATTGTGACTTGGAGCTTCTACGGGACAATACGGCGACTTCGAATGCCGGATCGGCGACAAGAGCGTCAAGGATGAAGCGCCCTATGTTGTCACCACCCGCGCCGAAGACGGTGATCTTTTGTTGTTCGGGCATTGGTCTTGCAGCGGAGAGGTGAAAGGTGTTGGTAGCAAGCCTATCGTTGGCGCGATGTAGCAGTCAAGGTAGACCGAATTCATAACTTTTTGAGCTCATTGACTGAGCTAGGTAGGTGATGTTAATCTTGCGCTTTGTAATATCTTCTACAACCTTCGAACCCGCTCATCGGGGAGACGTTCCTGCAGTGCGCAATCGAGCCAGCACATGACTGGCTGGGCAGCTGCAGTTGTGAACAGCGACTGCCTCCATGGCTGACTCTGCAGCCTTGGCTGTTGCGCAGGTATTGTGAAGGAGCTGTACGGCTCCTATTGCGGCATGTGGTCTCAGCCCGCTTGCTTGGAGAGGTGAGCAATGGTTGATGCACGCCGCGACAGCTCAGGTTTCCTGCTTGTTCGTCTGCTCCTCGATGTGCTTCAGCAATCCGTCGCCGCACCGCACGACTTGTTCGTACGCGGTCGTGAAGCCTTCATTGCCTCCGTAGTACGGGTCGCCGATTTCCTCCTTCTTGCTCTTACCGCCGAACTCGCCATACAAATGCACCTTCTTCAATGCTTCGTCATCCAGCAGACCTCTCTTCCCGGCTCTTTTGACCATGTCTCTCAAGTCATCGTAGTTGTCTCGGTCCATGGCCAGCAAGTAGTCAAACTCTTGGAAATCCTCCGGCACTCTCACCTTCCTGGCTGCGTGCTGATAGTCGCTGATTCCGTTCTGTCGGAGGACTCGCATGGTGCGGGAGTCCGGACTGTCGCCTGCATGATATGCACCAGTACCACATGAGTCGACCTCTTTGATCAACGGATTCTGGCGAGGTGTACCAAAGCTGGTGAGATTCCGGAAGACTCCCTCGGCCATGGTGGAGCGACAGATGTTGCCCAGGCATACGAAGAGCACAGAAGCGCCAGGAGCAGCGTCGGCCTCGGTATCGCGCGTCATGATGATTCCTGAATATGCGACGCGTCGGAGAGCCGATAGTGGGTGATGTCGGACAGGTCAGCAACAAGCTCACACAGAACCTTGCGATACAATCTAGCCAAGACCAGCCCTTGCGATTCTCGAAGGACTCTACACGGAAGTCTGATTCACGGCCACGAACCAACAACCAAACGCATGACCTCACAGCCTACACGAGCACAGCAAAAGTCTTCCGCTGAGTACGCGACAGCGTTCCCACCATGATTATGTCACTTGGCGTATTTTTCGTGGCCGCCTGTGCTATTTCGAGCTCTGGCCGCCTCCATACCTATGCCAAGCTTGCTTACCCCATCGTCGCCTCTCGTCTGAGCCCCTGCTGTGGCGTCGAGCTAAGATCTCCCACTTGGATTGGTTCGACGCTGTGCATCAGGGAATCTCAGAGCTGATCAGCAGGAGCTGCGAGCTACCAGCGGCGTACGGGGTGTTCGAGAGCAAATGCGGCGACGGATTGGCGGATGGGAGTAGATGGCGGGTACAGCAGGACGGAGCAATCAATGGACGCAGACGGAGACGCCGCGGCAGATCGGCGGAGCACCCTGGAGGTGGGAGGAGCCAGGCCACAGCAGGTGAAACGCGAGGCGTAAGGTTCGTGTGGCGGTGGGCGGGCGATGTTTTTGGCTTGCCATGCCACCTCTTGGGATGCGAACGGTCAGCAGATGCGCGAGAAGAGCACGCATTGGCGCGGCCTGCTGGCGTAGAAGAGGTCTGCAGCTACACATCAAACGTCCCTGTCCATCTTGTCCTTTGCGCATGTCTGCACTCGTTTTGCCAGGATAATCGTCAGGTGTTGCTGTGACGATCTGACAGTGTTGACACGGCTCCACAGCTTGCAGCATCTTGAAACTGGGTACCTGCGTGCCCGCTCCACGACGCAATCATCGCAGGCGCAGTCACTCGGCCTTCAGCCTGTCCTGTCCTCCCATCAGACCATCGCCTCCCTCGTCGCACTGCAATCTCGTCGCGCGCGTGATCGCCGCAAACGCACATTCGCAACACGCTCGGTTTCGGCGCATTGACGGGGGCAAGGCATCGAGGTCAGGATGAGCTACAATCCACTAGGTATGTCCAACCGCCATGGTCGGGGGCCAGTTTGAAGAGCGGTGCCGGAGGAGAGTCGCGCGTGTCTGAAGTCTACACGCATTCCACGCGCAGCCTTCGCACCGGACGCGCGACACCGAACCGCTGGGTCGCCGTTGCAGCACCACATCTTTGCGCCTGAACCCCTCCAGACACCACGTCCCACGCAAACGATTCCTGCCACTGACATTCTCATCCTCAAGGCGGCTACGGCCAGTCTGGACACCCCAGAGACGACGACCGCAGTCCGAGTCCGCATCCCAACAACCCCTTCATGGATCGCCATCACTCTCCAGACCCGCGCTATGGCCAGCAAGGTTACCAGCTCGACGACCGCCCATATCATGAACCGCTCGATATTCCAGTGGGGCCCGGTCCAGCTTCATTCGCTGCGAATCCATACACTGCTGCGGCCTCCAGCGACCGACTAGCCGCCCAGCCGACCTACGAGGTAACGAATATGCCAAATACGTACGGGCATGGCCAAGCGTACGATGACGATCATCAACGAGGGTACACTCCCAATCCATATCAGCAGTCTGCGCAGCAAGGAAGAGGAGAGTACAATTTGAGCCCGCAGCACGAGCACACAGACTACATTCACGATCCGAACGCATACGATGCGCCACAACATCCCTATTATCAAGACGAGTCAGACGATAGGCCAATGCTGCATCCAGACACCTCATACGGACCGGATCCGCACCAGATGGGCCCGCAAGATTCTTCTCATGAAGATCTGGAGTCCGGTTACAACGATCCTCCGCCAGTCAAGGCACCCATCAGGCGATGGAAGACCGTGAAAGAAGTGCAGCTGTACAACGGCAATTTGGTGCTCGATTGTCCCATACCCCCCAGGTTGCTGAATCAGGTGCAGCACGCGCAGCCGCCAGAAAGAGATGAGTTCACACACATGCGATACAGTGCCGCAACTTGCGACCCTAGCGAGTTTCTCTCCAAGCGCTTCACATTGAGACAGCGTCTGTTCGCAAAGCCACGTCACACTGAACTGTTCATTGTGATTACCATGTACAACGAGGAGGACGAGTTGTTAGCGCGAACACTCATTGGCGTGATCAAGAACATCGAGTACATGAACTCCCGAACGTCCTCGAAGATGTGGGGAAAGGAGGCTTGGAAGAAGATTGTGGTCTGCATTGTGTCCGATGGACGTGCGAAGATCAATCCGAGAACACGATCTGTCCTCGCCGGTATGGGTATCTACCAAGATGGCATTGCGAAACAGCAAGTGAACGGCGAGGATGTGACTGCACATATCTACGAATACACGACGCAAATGACACTGGAAATCAAGAAGGGCGTCGTCCAAGTCAAGAAAGGCAATACCCCGATGCAAGTGCTGTTCTGTTTGAAGGAGAAGAATCAGAAGAAGATTAATTCACACAGATGGTTCTTCCAAGCATTTGGAGAGGTGCTGCAGCCCAACATTTGTGTCCTGCTCGATGCCGGAACTCGACCTGGGAAAAGCAGTATTTACGATCTCTGGAAAGCATTCGATCGCGAGCCCATGTGCGCAGGCGCCTGCGGTGAGATCAAGGCTATGTTGGAGCACGGCAAAAACCTCATCAACCCTCTTGTTGCGGCACAGAATTTTGAGTACAAGATGAGCAACATTTTGGATAAACCGCTGGAGAGTGCCTTTGGCTTCATCACCGTACTTCCCGGTGCTTTCTCGGCCTATCGTTACGTGGCTTTGCAAAACGATAAGACTGGTCAAGGCCCTCTGGAAAAGTACTTTGCTGGTGAGAAGATGCATGGTGCGAACGCTGGCATCTTTACCGCAAACATGTACCTGGCAGAAGATCGAATTCTGTGCTGGGAACTGGTTAGTAAGAGGAATTGCTCCTGGATCTTGCAGTATGTGAAGTCGGCCACGGGTGAAACGGACGTCCCTACAGAAATGGCCGACTTCATTCTTCAACGACGAAGATGGCTGAACGGATCTTTCTTTGCAGCTGTCTACGCCCTCTCGCACTTCTACCAAATCTGGCGCAGTCGACACTCATTTATGCGGAAATTCTTCTTCATCATTGAGTTCATTTATCAGGCTTTCAACATGCTCTTTGCATGGTTCGCAATTGTAAGTCCGCATCGCAAAATCTTTAAACACTTAGGCTAACGTGGTTGTAGGGCAACTTCTTCTTGGTCTTCCGGATTCTGGTATCGTCGCTTTCCGACAAGACTCTCCTTGGCACTGCTGGTCTGGTTCTTTCTGTCGTCTTCGAATGGATGTATCTCGCGATTCTGGTCACTTGTTTCGTGCTGGCCCTAGGAAATCGGCCACAAGGAAACAACAGATACTACATGGCTCAAGTGTACTTCTGGGCGATCTTGATGGCGTACCTACTCTTCGCTTCAGTGTTCATCACGGTGAAGTCGATTCAAGCGCAGATTGCTCAGAACAATGGCTTCAGCTTGGACATGCTCTTCACTAACAAGCTCTTCTTCACGCTCATCATCTCGATGGCGTCGACATGGGTGCTCTATCTGGTGGCGTCCTTCCTCTTCTTCGACCCTTGGCACATGTTCACGTCTTTCATTCAGTACCTCCTCCTGACGCCAACCTACCTCAACATCCTCAACGTCTACGCTTTCTGCAACACCCACGACATTACGTGGGGAACGAAAGGTGACGACAAGCCGGAGAAGCTGCCAGCCGCGAACCTCAAGCCAGGCGGCAAGGTGGACGTGGCCATCCCGACAGACGATGCCGATCTCAATACTCAATACGAAGAAGAGTTGCGCGCATTTGCGGTCAGGTATGAGGCACCGAAGAAAGTCATCACAGCCGAGCAAAAGCATGAAGACTACTACAAGGGCTTCCGATCTGCAGTCGTGCTCGCCTGGATGTTCTGCAACCTGGCTCTTGCAGCTATCGTGCTCAACGCAGGAGGCATGGATCGCATCACAGTCAGCGAAGAGAGAGATGCGGAAACAGTGGAGGACGAGCGTTCCACCATCTACATGGCTGTTGTCTTGTACTCTGTTGCAGGTCTTGCCGCCGTTCGCTTTATCGGTGCGTGTTGGTTTTTGGTCACCCGCATGTTCCGCGGTGTATGAGCAGTATTTGGCCATTGGAGCAGGGCGTTCAGGCTGGGATCGTGTGGTGCTCTTGTGATACCCTCATTGCATATGAGCGTACGTTTTGATATGACAGACAGCCGCACAGACAGGCAGATAGGCTACTTTACGAATTCATTGTTGAACCTGTACTTCATTGCTCTTGTCGTCATCTTTTCCAGGCCCCGTGTGCCTGTGGTAGTCGGTGAACCAGCGGTAGGTACGGCCTGAGTTCTGCTGGTAGGTATGGTGGTTACCACGCACGCTGCACGCGCCGGAGCAACATGCTCGTGCCGCAGCAGCACTTTCGCGCGCCTTGCTCTCAATTGACAAACGCTGCCTGGTGGTTCCTGCTGAAGCTGCTCACTTCACAACTCACTTCCAACGGTCGGCCGGCGGCAGAGTGGCACTAGCTTTTCAGGCATTGACGAACTTTCTGCCCCAAAACAAACTTGACCCTTTCCGCTTGACTCTTTCCACACCACCGCCGACTTCCATCAGAGGTCACCTCAAGCAACACGCACTTCTTCTTGTTGACCACCACTATCACCCTACACCGCGCTCATGATGGGCGCTACCACGTGGGATACACCGGCTCGTGAGCTCACCCTCTTGTCGCCATTGCTTCTTCGAGCGTCACTGACATTTGAACAGCAGCTGCCGACAACAGCTGGAAGACGGACGGCGGCGGCAATGATGGCGGATGGGAAGCTGATGGCGGTGCCGCTCTCGAAACCAATGGCGGCTTCACGGAGGCCAACACCTCAATGCATGCCAATGGCGACTTCGAGGGTGGTACCAGCAACGACGGCTGCCGCATGTAAGACCTTCATCCCCTCCCCTGCCTTACATGAGAACCGGCTAACAGCGAACAGTTGTGGTGCAGACAGCCACTTCGCACGCGACTGCCCTGACAAGCCAGAGGGAGGCGGTCACGGCGGCGGCTGCTTCAACTGCGGCGAAGAGGGTCACAACAAGGCTGATTGCCCGAACCCACACGTCGAGCGCGAGTTCACCGGCACTTGTCGTGTGTGCGAGCAGGAAGGCCATCGTGCCGCCGAGTGCCCACTGCGCCCACCGCAGAAGTGCCGTGCTTGCGGCGTTGAGGGCCACAACGCTTCTGAATGCGAGGCCAACCGCATCCACGGCCTCTTCGCACAGCTCAACGTGCAGGACAAGTCAGCCGAAGAGTCTTGGGCCGACATCGAGACGGCGGACAAGGAGAAGGATGTGGACGAGATCAAGAAGGTTCGTGACGCACCCATAACTGCACTTTGACCCCCCACACTGACACTCTCTCAGGGCATCTTCGCTTACGCCAAAGCCTTTCCAGAACTCACGCTCGAGGAGCTTGAGAAGTCTTTCCGCGACGGTGACATGAGCATCCACCTGATCGCCAAGGAGCAAGAGGTCCCAGGATCCTACACTATTGTGAATTTTCAAGGCAAGAAGGACCTCAAGTATGTGGTCTCTTTTCAGTTGGCAGCCAAGCCGAAGCGCGCCAAATTCGCCGAAGGCTGGCCATCCTCGCCGGAAGAGAACATGACGCGACTGGCCGAGGCGGGTTTCGTGATGGACAGCTTCGTGAAGAAGTGCACCAATTGCAGCGAGTTCGGACATTCGTCCAAGGAGTGCGAGCAAGAGAAGCAGGACGGTGCTCGTGTGGTCATCTCTTGCGCGAATTGCAACGAAGAGGGACACCGTGCTCGCGATTGCGGAGAAGCACGCAAGAGTGGAAATAGGGGCTGCAAGAACTGCGGCAGCGAGGAGCACATGGTCAAGGAGGTGAGTGCTTCGACAAGATCAATCCTGGTGAGCATTGACTGACAACCTCTCTAGTGCCCCGAGCCTCGCACGGACCTGGAGTGCAACTTGTGCGGCAAGAATGGGCACATGTCTCGCGAGTGCCCGGACAAGCCACCAGAGATCTGCCGCAACTGCGGAGAAGAAGGCCACCGCAAGAATGAGTGCACCAACGAGCGTCGCTTCCAGTGCCGCAATTGCGATGAGTGGGGTCATACCGGCCGCGAGTGCCCGTAAGTCTTGGCTCCGGCCTTACATCCTCACCAGCTAACACTGTCACAGAGAGCCTCGTAACATGGCCAAAGTCCAATGCCGCAACTGTGATGAAATGGGACATGCCAGCAAGGAGTGCCCGCTGCCAACGGACTGGTCCCGAGTCGAGTGCTCCAAGTGCAAGCAGAAGGGCCACACTTACAAGCGCTGCACTAACCCAGCAGCCGAAGAGGCCGACGACTTTGGCGGCCGTGGCGGCGCTGATGCTGCTGCTGGAGGCTGGGAGGATGGTGCCGGTGGCTTTGCTGCTGCTGCGCCTTCTGGCGGCGACGGTGGTTGGGAGGACAACTCCTCAGCTCCAGTCGGCTCCTCGGGTGGAGGCTGGTAGAGCAGTATACTTGGGCTTCCGAGATTCTGGGGTTGCAACACCATACCGGTGCCAGCGGAGGATGCTCGTCCATGTCTCCGACTGGCCAAAATTGACACGACGCGACCAGCGTTGAAAGAAGAGGGCTTCAGATAGAGGCCTAGAAGTCACGAAATGAAATCGTACCGCTCGTCGCCCCTTTCCCATATTTTTATGTGCTTTTGGAGTTGTTCATTCTCTTGCATGTTTCGAGTCGCGGTTGATGCTGACCGTGCTGCAGAGGATTGAAGGCCCATCCTTTACATCGTGCAAATCGCCCATGCCCAAAATTTCAGCTCCTCTTCTCCAAAGCCGCTTTTCCTGTTACGAAAGAAGCACAACAGGCCTTGTCTCGAAGGTTACTGAGCCTCATCATTGCAGTGCTGGTGTTGCTGGGTTCTTGGCGCAGAACTCTTTTTCGAACACAAATTTTGGTGAGGCATACACCAGACTGCGCCTTTCATCAACGCACCGACATGGATGTTGGCCCCAGCGCTCGCAAAGACATCATGGGAAATCTCGATCTGCCCGTCACCGATGTGCGGTTGATCGGAAAGCAGAGCTGTCGTGGAAATTGTTCCATTGCCATGGCCCACCTCCGTTCGCTTGCGACATGGCCGTGAAGGATCGCATGGAGACAGAATCTGGAGACACGCGACGTCATGGAGCATGGAATCGGAGCCGGTGAGACGCTAGTATGGAATCTCTGCCTTTTTGCGTTTCGGACGCGTCTTTTCGCGCTCTTTTCTGGCGGAGGATGGACTCATCGTGTTCCTTGAGAGTATGAGATGGGACCATATTGCGCAGTCTGATCGACTCGTGACTTTCATCTCGCGGATGACGTTCTCGTCCAGCTGTGGATCTTGGCCGCAATACTTACTCATCCCCACGCGGGCCTCCAGACTGGAGTCGAAGTGAGCTGATGGGGTTCGTGACCGAGCTTAGACCAGTTGCTTGGAGCCGCCGGCATACTCTTTGTGGTCACCCGGAATTCATATCTGCGACCGCACTTGTTGCTAGGGGTCTGGAAAACTCTCTTCATTCGCTCGCTTGAGTGTGATCATGATCAAGCACGCGAATAAAGCCCGAGGGACCACATGTGAAGGCCCATGGGCAGTGGGCAATGGTCTGTTGTCGTGCTCTTGGCCAACACTCCAGTATCCACTTTCCGTATGGATGGCAAAGGTAAGCGCTCGGAAGTTTGGAGACCGGGTCTTGGTTCCCTTCTTATTATCTCTTCTATCTCTTCCCAAGGTCTGCGGGCTTGATGCTTCTGTCCTAGAGTTTCTTGGATCGTGGAAATCTTGGACTTTGTCGGTCATTTCTGTATCCTGTCGGAGGTGAATAGCAGAAGACCGCCAAGATGTTTGGTGGGACACGGTTTTATGGCCTTCGAGGCACGAAGCTCAATGTCGCCATTGGCGTGATTGCCGGATTGGACTTTTTGTTGTAAGTTGAGGAGGAAGAGCCTTGGGTAGAACCCAGTGGCTAACATAAAACAGATTTGGATATGACCAAGGTGTTATGTACGAGACTCAAGCATCGCTAACCTGGATCACTTTTAACACAACTTAGGGGCGGCTTGTTGACTTTGGAGTCCTTCGTGGCAGTATTTCCTGAGATCGATACACGAGGCGAATCTGGAACGAGCAACCGAGCAACAACGCAAGGAATTTCGATCGCCTCATACAATCTGGGCTGTTTTCTCGGAGCTGTTGTTTGCATCTGGCTCGGGCAATATCTTGGACGACGCAGAACGATCTTTCTTGGAAGTGCGATCATGGTCGTAGGGGCTGTCCTGCAGACGGCAGCCTTTGGACTGACACAGCTGATCATTGGACGTATCATAACTGGTATTGGTAACGGTCTGAATGTAAGATATCGGGGTTTACTAGCATGACTTTCGCTGACTGGCTACTCATTTTAGACATCTACTGTGCCGACATGGCAGAGTGAGACTTCGAAAAGTCACAAGCGTGGACAGATGGTGATGATCGAGGGTGCACTCATCACCGGAGGTATCATGATCAGTTGTAGGTCCCCCTTATTCAAGGCGCTGCGATCTCTACAATTGGAGCATTGTGCCAAGAAATCTCAACAAATGTTGGTGGCTGACATGGAGATAGACTGGATCGATTTCGGCTTCTCCTTCCTTGAGCCAAGCACAATCACCTGGCGGTTTCCAATCGGGTTTCAGATCTTCTTCGCTCTCATCATTCTGGTGTTTATCCTCGGACTCCCGGAATCCCCGAGATGGCTGATTCTGAAAGGACGCGAAGACGAAGCAGTGGCTGTCCTCTCCGCTTTGAGCGATCTTCCTCCGGATGACGAATATATCATCAGCGAGTTCTCTGCTATCAAGGAATCTGTGCTTGAGACTGCTGCCGGCACCTTCAGTGAGGTCTTCACAATGGGCAAGGATCGCAATTTCCACCGTGCTGCACTCGGATATGTGAACCAAGTTTTCCAACAGGTGATTATATACCACTGTTCTTTCCAAAGCACAACGACGGTAGCTGACGATTATAGATCTCTGGTATTAACTTGATCACGTACTACGCCGCTACTATCTACGAGAACGAGATTGGACTTTCGCCTTTTCTGTCCCGAATCCTGGCTGCTTGCAACGGAACGGAATACTTTCTTGCCTCCTGGATACCAGTTTTCTTGATTGAGAAGATTGGACGTCGACCTCTCATGCTTTTCGGAGCGGTCGGCATGTCGCTTTCCATGGTCGTTTTGGCTGCGGCGACCTCAGTCGGAGGAAGTGCGCCTGGAGTCGTTGCAGCTGTTTTCTTGTTTGTTTTCAACACGTTTTGTAAGTTTTGTCCTCGCGGCCCTGTTTTAACATGGCACTGGCGTCGTGTTCGTGTCATGATGCAGCATACACTCCACTGGAACGCCAGCTTACGATCGATATTGTAGTTGCCATCGGCTGGCTTGGAATGACTTGGCTGTACCCAAGTGAAATTGTACCACTGAGAATCAGAGCGCCTTCATCAGCACTGTCAACTTCTGCCAACTGGTGAGTTGCCCGATACAGAGTCAGAATCTCGTGATTGGTGACCAGCTAACGTGATGCAGGATCTTCAACTTCATGGTCGTCATGGTCACTCCCGTTGCATTCGATACGATTGGCTACAAGACATATATCATCTTCGCAGTGATCAACGCCTTCATCGTACCATGCGTATATTTCTTGTGTGTATTTCTTGAAGACCCTCAACGCGATCTCCGCAGGACTAACATGGATTCGCAGCTACCCCGAAACAGCCTACAGATCTCTCGAAGAGATGGACGAGATCTTCCACAAGACGACTGGTGCCTTTGATGTTGTCAGTGTTGCACGTCCGGCCAATACTCCGCATCGCTATGATAAGAATGGTCGACTTCTTATCAGCTATCTGGAGACTGAGGAGCATAGGAGACGAGCGAGTGCTACGCAGCCTGGGGTGAAGGGTATTGATGAGATTGAGAACAAGGAGCGATCGACGCATAATGAAGCGTATCAGACGGAAGGCGGCTTTGCTGCAAGTGAGAAGAGCTTATAGTTGGGTTGATACGACAAGACTTGGGTCTTGCAGTCGAAAACTATCTTTCCAGTACAGCTGATCGTCGTATGCGAATTCTGTTCAGTTGTTCAGTAAGACCGAAGACCGAAACAGATGCAGGTCTCTTAGATACAAGGCACTGCACCAAGTTCCCCAGCATCACGACTGTGCCGTGAGCCATGATCACGGTGCTCTTCTTCCAGGAACAATAGAAGTATGGCGTACTTGTGGGATGGAGCTGCTAGCTCAGCGGATCGGCAATCGGCGCGGATAGCACGATCCCTGAAAAGTTCGGTATGGAAGAAGCCCATGGCAGCTTCCGGTAGTGTTGCTCTCAGCAACGAACCATGTTTTGGCAGCATCCTTGCATCTTGACTCATGCTACATGCATGCGGTGCATGAGTGATATTTTGAGAGCATGTTGCATCCCCTGGGCGCCAGCTCTACTCGTTCATGACCGACTTTGAGACCGCCACGAGAGCCAGAAGCGGGAGTTGTGGAGGAGCGCTCATGCTTGGTTTCACCGAGCATGTCCGGCAGTAATAACTTGCAAGTCACGACGGCATCATCTCGCAGTACGGCGGTGGGTAGGCTGGGGGGTGTGGTGGTCATTTTCTCTTCGGCGATTGGAACGTCAAGAGGACGGGCCGATCTGCTGCCATCCGGTGGGGAAATGCCAAGACGAGAGGAGCCGATTCACGTGCATGACATCAGGAAAAGTGCAGGCCGGGCAAAACCTGTTCACGCAGCGCAGCGCAGCGGCGGAGGGCGCTGTTCCTGCTCAACTAAACGGGCCTGGCAAGGCCGCGCGGCCAAACCGTGGGAGCTGGGCCCGGCTCGCCTTGCAGCATCATGCCCGGCGCCCGTAGCTCCCCCAAAACGCTCAATCCCATGTTTGCCATCCTGGCCATGTGCACGCCATGCGCCTGATAAGACCTGCTGTGCGCCGCGGCTGAACACCACACCTCCTCCTCTGGTTGTCACGTCCAACAAGATGCCATTGTCCCGCCAATCAATCCTCTGCTGCTGACCTGGACCGAGCCGCTGAGGACCGAATCTCCCACGGAGCATGGCTATCGCCGATGCCTTCCTCCCACTCTTCCTCCTCTGGCGACTTGCAACTTCACAATCACCACCATCGATAGTCACAGCGACGACGACAGAAACCGTCACCGAGCCTGGAGCTTGCAATAATTTCGTTGGAGCATGCGTGGTCTACGGCACGGGCGATGTCCCACCCTACACGACCACAGTCTACGCGGGCTCGAATTCCCCGGCAGATCCCACGATATCCACCACAACTGTAACAATATCAAGAACCTCAGACGCAACACCTGAGGCTGCAAGTGCATGCGCAGACTCCACTGGAGCATGCGTTGTTTACGGCGGCGCCGAAAACCCGAGCTACACCACAACCACCCCCAGCAACGGAGACAGCAATAGCGATGGCACACAACAGGGGAATAGCGATGGATACATTGCGGCTGAGAAGGGAGACAACGACGGATACATCGGCGAAGCCGTCAGTGTGAGCATGGGAGTGGTGGTCCCACTCATCACCTTTGTACTTGTGAATATTGGCTTCGTCGTGTGGTTGTGAAATGGACGGATGACGAGAGACGACTTTCGAGCAACGATTTGAATGATACCCAAGAGCGAGAACAAAATAATTATATCGACAGAATCATGGGAGAGGGGGAGAGGGTGGAGTGAATGGAAATGACCTAATGATATCTGCATATTTATTCTCACTAGAGCCGCATCACCTGATTTGTGGCAATTGCACAGGCAATATCTGGAGCCGGCTCGGTATTGGGAATCTAGTCTGATTCGCAACTGATCTGATTCTAGTACTTGTAGAGCCTCTCGCTCCCACTCCTCCTCGCTCGTTGATTGAGCATGCGATAGTAGAGGACCAGAGCCATACAGCCAGCTGCTACGAAGAACAGGAGCCCTGCGTTGGTCCAGTGGCCAGTAGGGTAGCCATCGGCTTTCTCATTGGCCTTGTAAATCCATACACCAGCGATTTGTCCCGGAGCTCCAAAAGAAACGTTCATTGCGACTGTACTGAATATCAGTGTTGCTCCTGCAAAAGAAGGCAGTGGCTACGAAACTTACTTGCTAGCCCAACAGCTGCCGTGCTGAACAGATTCGAACTTAGCCAACCAAGCAAAGGCGGAATACAGGCGAAGCTTCCAGAGGCCGCGACGATGAGGCAACCATATCTGGAAGAGTACGCCTGCGGCGATGAGACTGCAGACGCCAGAAAGCCGATAGCGCCAATGGTTGCGAAAATTGCTGAATGCAAGCCGCGAGCATTGAAGTAATCTGCAGATGCTGCGACAGATACCGTCACCGCGTATGCAACAGCGTAGGGAGATACCGTCATTAGCTAAGCTTTTAGGCCATCGTATCCGAGTCCAGCTGTAATGGTAGGTATAAACAGCGACAGAGATAAGAACGGCGTGCTAATCCCGAAGTAGATCGCATAATGCGCGTACAATTTCCAGTCCGTAAGAGTCTCCTTGGCATCGGCCCAGGTCATATGCCCGCTCTGTCCTTGCGAGCCTTCTAGTCGGAATCGGTTAGCAGCAAGAGCTTTCTCCTTAGTCGACGGTCCTATTTCGTCGTTTCCGGGTAATTAGGTAAGAGGAAAAAGACGAAGAACGAAGAAATTATCGACGGAATCCCCTCTAGAATAAAGAACTACCTCCGAGCCGAAAGTCTATGCGCCCTATTTATATGCCCTACCCTATAAGCAATCGCGCCTCTAAAAGCCCTAGCACGGGTCGCAGAAGCTAGAATTAACGCAATACGAATCGAACGCTCCTTAGTCCGATACTAGAATGTTAAATAATATACTAGTCCCGGAAATAATCTAGCTTTAAAAGCTCTAAGAAGAAATCTTACCGCTATAACCGAAGCGAATTTTTTTTATACTACCTAGACCTATTGTTATTGCACCCCAAGAGAACATTAGAAATGCGATCCAATTGCTGGGTTTTGGGCGCTTGAGGGCGTAATTTGATGGGACTTCGAAAGAGGGCGTAAGCGATTAGGAAAACCATGAGGGAGATTATGTATTGGTGATTTGTCATTTTGGGTTCTGTTAGGAGGTCGTTGCCGGATTCTTGGTTTAGGACTTTGGCGTTTCCGATGTTGCTGGAGATTGCTTCTAGTGGTTGTTGTGGGAAGAGGTTGCGGGGTGATGGGGTTTACCTGCGATCTAGGTAGCAGAGGAGATGGATGAAAGCGCATAGTGGGATGATGCGTAGGTCTTGTTTGAGGACTAATTTGCGGTCTTCTATTGTTCCTTTGGCAGTGTAGGGTCTTGTCGACGTTTCAATTTCGTCGTGTGATTTTGAGGATTCGATGTCTTTTGCTTCGGCGTCACGAGGGACGAATTTCTCGTTGGTGTCTGCCATCTTGACGTGAACTGTGCAAAAAGTGGTGTATAATGCTGAATCTGGGGCAAGACCTGGGGAAAGAGTAGATGCCAATCATGGCTACGGTGTGACATCGGATGTCGTAGATCCACTCGAGTCACGCAGAAGTGGAACGTTGAGGTGGCATGCCATGTGCGTTAGCGGAGTGTATTGTGTCGAGCCGACGGGTTGATCGTCGCTTGGTGGACTGCAATAACAGGACAATTGGATTCATCGGCTATGTGAATTGATTGGAACAGTCATAGAGACATTGAATGGTTTGCCGTGAGCTGATCGATGCTGATGAGTGTGCGTTTATGTGCCTTTATCAGAGCCAACGATGGGCCTTTCTTGGCAAAATGCTTCGGGCTAGCTTCGCATAGGCTTCGAAGAGCTTGAGAGTTGAGACATTGCCAAGATCACATAAGCTCGTACAGTAGAGGCAGATGCTCTTCGAAGCGAAGATATACAGCCGTGTCCGACCAATGTCCATGTTTCACAAAGCACTCCGCATCATCCCCGCTCTATCCAAGTGGGGTGAACGAAGCAGTTCCTTGAATGTCCCGGCTAGAGAAGCCAACAAGCGCTCCGATATCGCCTTCGCCAATGATCCACTGTTGAGCATCGGTATCCCAATAGCTGATATCTCTTCTTGCCAGATTGAAAGAGACAGTCGCACTGGCTCCAGCATCAAGTCCGATCTTCTCAAACCCTCGCAACACTTTCAAAGGTGTCACATCTCCGTTTGGTGGTTGAGGCAGACTCAAGTATAGCTGAGGGACTGCAGCTCCGAACCGTGATCCTGTATTAGTCACGGTGGCTGTAACTTGATACAGCGTGGTCCAAAGGTGGGGATTACCACCTGGCACGATCGCAGCATCCGGTGGAGCCGGTGATATTGTGCTATCGTCCACTTTTGACACTGCGACATTGTCGATCGCAAAAGTAGTATAAGAGAGACCATGCCCGAATTCGTATGCAACAGATCGATTGTACCAATCGAAATGGCGATAGTCGATCAGCAGTCTTTCCCTAAAGTCAGACTGCCAAGCGTTGGGATCAGAGGTGTTGAGTAAGGCTGAAGAATTCGTGATGTCCGCGAACTGGTAGTCGTCCTCATTGTTTGCGATAGTATATGGAAGCTTGCCGCTCGGGTTGACATCGCCGTACAGAACCTGAGTCTAATCAGCAGGATCCAATGAACAAATGACAGAGACTTACATCGACAATACTGTTTCCCTGCTCTTGGCCTCCAAAGTGAGCTGCTAGTATCGCGGTCACGTTCGGATGATTGGAGAATGGAAGAGCGTTGATGCCGCCACTGTTGGTCACGATAACCGTGTTCGGGCACTGTGCAGCTACTGTCTCCACGAGTGCCGTGCCGTTCCAATCAACAAGCAAGGAGGGTCGATCATATCCTTCGGTGGCCCATGTCTTCAAGAAAACAAGGCAGACGTCTGGAGGTCTGGGGAACAGTATGCCATAGCCATTTGAGTTCGTGACTAGCGTGTTGTTGAGCACGTACTGCACCAACGGTTTGTTGCCTTGCTGGGCCGCTCGTGCTTTGATGGCTTCCAATGGAGAGATGACATAGGTTAGCCGTCCGGTGCCCGATCCTCCACCGACTGGTAAAACGCCCTGATCGTAGCCAATATTACGAAGGTCGCGATTGGCTCCAAGGTAGAGGCCATCTGCCATATCTGCCGCATCATTGCCGAAGACGCCAATGTTTGCAGGCTTTTGGAGCGGTAGAGTATTATTGACGTTCTTGAGCAGCACTATACCAGCAGCTCCCAATTCTCGAATGCGCTGAGCATGTTGATCCCGTACATCGACGTTGCTAGGTCCAAGAGTGAAGTTGTATGTATAATCCGCGATGCTGTCGCCTTGCAAGTCCGGAGAACTTCCGTCTATAGGAGGGTATTGTGTTTGCTGCTTCAGGTAGAAATAAGGTGTCATGATCCTGCGAACCATGTCGTCGACTCGCTCAATGGCAAGACTGCCATTGTTCACATTGTTCGTAATGTTGCCGCCGAAGAATGAGGCTCCACTTGAATCTGAGAAGCTTAGGCTACCGGGCATGTCCATGTCTTGTCCGGCATTGATGGCCGGGTGACCAGAGTGAGTTCCTCCCCAGTCGCTCACAACCCAGCCTTGGAAGCCAAGTTCAGATTTTAGCAGACCATTGAGCGTCTTGGTGTTCTCACATCCATAGGTGCCATTGATTCTGTTGTACTGCGAGCAGATGTCAGTCAGTTCTGTGCTTCTCACTTTGGTATGCGTACCGAGCACATGATCGAAGCCACGCCTCCTCGCACGGCATTGGCGAAAGGCCAGAGATAGAGCTCATGCATGGTTCTGTCATCGACGTTGGACGAAACGGCTTCAATGGTGACATTTTCGCGATTCCTCCCTGGGTTGCGTTGCGTCTCTTGCTCGTTCCTGTCCCTTTTAGCTCGCGACTCGCCTGTTCCTGAGAGGAAGCTGCTTACAAGATGTAATGCTTAGCGCAGGCTTGCACGCCACGTTCCTGATGGCCAAGGATCGTCTCCTCGAACATGACGCCAGTCAAGTAAGGATCTGGAGAGAAGCCCTCCTAATGTTGTGTTAGCACTGCACACAACAACCACATGTGACGATGCTCACCCAATTGCGTCCTCCATAAGCGCTCCTGCCCAGAGGCCCTGCAACTGGTCCAAGAATCACATGCGCACCCTTTTCTGTATGACATATTTCAGTCATAATCTCTGTGACACAGCATCACTCAAGTGTACCTTTGAACTCTGACCCTATGTCTTGTCCTCGTATTCTGGCTAGAGTTCTGTCCCAAGACGCCGCCACTGTCAATCCAGCTGGGAAGACACTCGCATAGTCGGCAACTCGAATTGCCAGCGGGCCGTCTTGAAGACACAAGCCTTCAAAATCAAGCCGGGGAACGCTACCGATGTTGCCCACGCATGGTCCTTGTGTTCCAGTGACAAGTGTGGCCTTCTCTTCCAGCGTTAGCTGAGAAACAAAAGCTGCGGCTTGAGAGAAGGCGGTTTCCCAGCCCGATCCAGTAGCATCAGGTTGTGGCAGTACTTCAGGGCTGGTCTGATAATCGGCTTCAACCCAAGGCAGACCCGGAGAGCTTGAGTTGTCTTGGCCGTGCGTGAGATTCAATGTGACAAGAGCCAATGCAAGGCTCTGTACGAGGCTTGACTTGATCGCCATTGCTGCTGTTGCAGACTTCGAGGATGTTAGAAAGCTTGGAGAATTAGTGCCGGACTATGACATCTTTATAGTCAGGTGTAAAGCTCGACCTGACAATCATTTGCCGTGTCGATCCGCCGCATATCTTGCTCGCCTGTCATTTCTTGACCGATGTGAGGTAGCATCATACTCGACACTTCGGTGTGGCATGGGCCGAGTACTGCCGCCAAAAGTCACATAGCGTTCCTGCACGTGGAGTGTGGAGTTGGCGGGGAAGGATGGGGAAATACAGGACATTTTGTCGATCATCGTGTGAGTGGCATAGCCGGCTGAAGGATTGCCGATAGTCCGCAGCAAGAAACAACACCGCATTACTCTGTCGATTATTCCGGACGTCGATGTGGGGGACTCATGTCTATGCACCAGCTTTAAGCAATGTCCACCGGAAGGCAATGCTCAGTTTCAGCCTGTCTTCTCTTGCATAGCTCTTTCGCACACAGCTTTCAACGCATGTCCGACTCTCTCAAAGTCCGAAACATTCAGGTACACTTGTGCGCTCAACCTCACCCAGATGGAGTTGTCGTAGACGAAAGCATTTACTGCAGTCTTGTGCTCAAACGTCATGGTTTTCTGAATCCAAGCAGCAGTCGTGCTCAGGCTCCTTTCATGTTCGGAGCCACGTTGAAGTGAGACGGGTAGTCGAACATTGGTCATCCCGCATTGTGCCACAGTGTGTTCGGAATTGTCCATGACTTCTGTGTCGAGAATGGAAGCAACAGCTTGACCTCCAGTCTTCGCCAGATAAAGCGTGTAGCTCATGATGGCATCCTCACCAACCTTGCCATTCCACGTCAACTTCTTGCGCCATTCCAGTGCGGCTTCGATGCAAAGATACGATGTGTCGTTGAGGGTGCCTAAGTTCGCGAAATTCGCAACATAATTTGGTGGGTCAGGTTGAGCAACAAATCCGAAGCCTGTGGGGAACGTCGTCCTGAGTAGATGTTGGTTGCGGACTGGAGTGTAGATGATGGCACATCCTCGCGGGACATGTAGCCACTTGTGTAGATTGCTTGAGAAGAAGTCGGGGTCAAGAGTGCGTAAGTCAAGAGGCATGTGTCCAACTCCGTGAGCACCGTCTATGCATGAGAAAATGCCATGCTCCTTGCAAATTCTTGTCAGTTGCTCAAATGGCACTCGGACAGCTGGGAGACCTAATTCCACATTCGTCAGTAAAGTCCCACACCATGGATGTGGAAGTCCTACTGCTGATAGTGTCAAAAAGAGCAAGTCGTGGCTTTTTGCCTTCAGCAAGTACTTCCCCAATCGCATTTTGAAATGCCTTCACCACGAACTCATCCGAGACAGGATATTCGAGCGAAATAGGTTTCGCTTCGGCAAGAGTCGTCTCTGTCAAGTGCTGTATTGTGTACCCAAACGACCCATAAATGCTTGTGAAGCACAAGATCACGTCGCCTGGCTCGTATGAGATGTTGCGCAGGACAGTATCAATGCCCATCGAGGCATTGACTGTGTACACACATGTCTCGACTGGGACATCCAGAAAGTCGGCAATGACGCGTCGAGACGCGTCGAGGAGGTTCGGTCGGTACTCGTATCTTACAAAGGTGTCTGGTTGGGCTTCGGATCTTTCTTGAAAGTGTCTGTAGACATCTCGCACCGCGATGGGATACGTTCCGTATGAGCCTGATGACAGTCCTCAGCGCGCTTGCTCGTGCTTGCAGTCATTTTGACGCGCACCGTGGTTGAGGAAGGTGTAGCCCTCATCAAAGGCGAAGGATGTCTTGGCCTCTTCGGAACCGCACTCAATCGACTTGAGCCGACGTATCTCCTCTAGGAAACCTTCCGCGCTGCTCGAGTCCGTCATTTTGGTATCTTGGTCTGCATTCAAAAGGGATGGAAAGCCGGCGACCCATTTTACTGGCAGGCCACCAATGTCTTTCGCTGTAAGCAGATTTAAAGTCTTGGCTGGTTGAACAGCCGAATCCTTCCAGGCAACCCCAGCCAGCTTCGCCACAACATCAACAAGCCAGTGTAGGATTCACACGAAAGGCATTACATCGGCGGCCCCTCGGCATTTACATAGCTCATAATTGAGATCAATCCTCTCCAAAATAGACTCCACCTTCAGCTCTCATGATCACGTTCTCTCGAGGCAAATTACGAACCACCGCTCAGCTAATCGCTTTCAGCCGTGTCAACAATGAATCGAGATCCAGAACGCTTCGTATGGCGGAACGGCACCATGGTCATGAATATAGCCCACTTCGGCACCAATCCCGAGAAGAAGCTCATTGAACAAGCACAGGCACGGGAGCTCATGGAAGAAATATACAGTGTTCCTTTTGAGTCCCAAGCAGTCGTAGCAGACCTCCTCGCCAAGGAGAACGAGCATCTGGCTCCTTATATGTTCTACGAAGCAGTAAAGTCTGGGCACGCCGAAGTCACAAAAGCTATCAGAGAGAGTGGCAGAGTCGCACTCCACGAAGCTTCGCCGAGTCACTATGAGCATTTGGTGTGGCAGTATGAGCAAGGGAGGTCAGATGATGTTGTGGGGCTGAGTGAGGAGGAGAGAACAGAAGGGTTGAGGAATTGGTTGAAGGAGATACCAGGAAGAGGACAGGACTTGCTGGTGAGTTGTCGGAAATCCTGGTCTCACAAAGTGCCGCTGACCTTGTCTAACAGTTCCATGCCGCAGTCAAAGGAGCCAAAGACATCATCCTTCGATTGTTGGAAATAGGCATCGTTCCTGGCAGCGAAGAAGCCGCCAAGTGGCTTATGCCATTGCATGCAGCCTGTTCCAATGGCCATCTTGAATGCGCGAAATTGCTCGTTCAGAGTGGCATGAACATCAACTGCCGAGATGAATTCGGCGGCACTCCACTGATGCGCGCGGCGGTGGGAGGGCAAACCGAAATCGTCCGATGGCTGTTGGAAAATGGCGCTCGTCCGCACTTCCGAGAGTCTCGTGAAGGCAAGTATAATGCGTTGGAATATGGTTCTGGGAAAGATGTGGAAATCGTCAGATTGCTGCTCGATGCATGTGGCTGGAGTCCATTCGCATTGATGGCCGCAGCTAGCTTCGGCCAGGTCCAAAGCTTCGAATTGATCGCACAGGCTGCTTCCTTCCCCGACCCTCCGGCCTCAACAGTGGACAAGGAGTTCTGGAACACGTTGAGCGCCGAGCAGAGAGACGCAGTTGTCGGATCGATTGACAGAGGAGGTGCAGGCGGCAGCTGCGTGATCTTGAAATATTTGCTGTCCTTCGTCCCGAAAGAGCTGGTGGGCGCCACGCCGGTCAAGGAAGCCATTGATAAGTCACTTCGGAGGGCTGCTCATGAAGACCATGCCGACGTCGTTAGATTATTGCTCGATGCATGCATTGAAGGCCACGAAGACAGCCGAGCCCAGCAACGACAGGTCGACGAGCTTCTGATCGATGCAGCAGCAGCCAATGCCCTTGAAACCGCCAAGGTCTTGCTGGACAAATACGGGGCGAATGTCAACTACCGTTGCCAGACCACGCAGACAACCACTTTGTACAACGCGACTCGGAACAACCATGCGCGGATGATTGAGCTTCTTGCAAACCAATACCAAGCTGACATTCAACAAGCCAGTGGAAAGTTCGCTAATGGCCCGACGGCGCTTTGGCTAGCTGTTGACAATCAACATGAGCTGGCGGCAAGGGCACTTCTGGCTTGTGGAGGCCCAATCGAGTCGATCAGCCTGAGCGTTGTGGACGGGCAGACAACCAGGGTGTTCGTGTCAATAGAAAATGCACGCCGCGCTCCAGTGAGGATTACGACGGCCATGAACCCGGCTTGGGATATTGAGGGATCTGATGAGAGATTTTTGTGTCTGGAATATCCCGAGGGCTGGCCAGGTGGTGTATCACAGCGCAAATCAGACGTGGAGTTGAAGGATGATCGAGATATTAAGGCCGCAGAAGTTGATGGTTTCGTCGTCGTCTGAACGAACTTTCCCTCGCCGACCCCGCCCCGATGGTCACGGTATGCCAGTATTGCGTATCCTACCATCGGGAAACCAGTTCAAATGCAACTGCAAACAATTGCAGTGCAATACTGCAGCCTGAATAGTAGTTTACTAGAGCGCATGAATCTGCTAACAATCAATATGGTGATAGTCTATATCGGGTATCATTGGAATGTCTGTTGCTTCGCGCAAAATGATGGCAAGCAGCCAGAAATCGTCCAGTAATCCGAGTTCCATTAGATTCTCTCTCTCAGCCGCACTGATGCTGATCAGCTGTTATGACCGCCTTCGTTCTGTTTACGCTCATCCTGCAGCTTCATTGTTTTCCTGTCCAATGCGATCACCGGGATTGCTCAGCTGCTGGCCAGTGTCGTTTGCTGAAACCTTTCAGAGGCGAGGCCGGACTTGATGGTGATCATGATTTTTCTTGTCCAGGCTGAAGACTGTATGTGTTTACGGGATTCTTTCATAATCGTCCTCAGGTTCCAGGCAGAATGCTGCTCCGAGCACGCTCGTGGCATTTACGAATAGCACGATCCAGCTCACGGTGCATAGGATAAATGATTTTGCCAGTGTCCAGCCAACGAAGAACCGTGCATCATGTTCATATAAACCAGCCTGCCAGTTGTCAGTGAGACCTGTTGTCCGGTGTCACGCTAGGTGTACCCACCACAAGCGACATGGCCACGAGCTGTGCCAAAGCTACCACACTGAGGAGCGGGCACAAGATCTTCCAGCCTACTTCTCTTGTCCCTCGGCCTCCCACTAGAATCGTCACATATGCCACCAAGCAGGCCAGAAGCAAAACAACGCTGAAGTTCATGGCGAATCCCACGGTCCGCCAAATGCTGCAAAATGACCTGTCATCGCCGTGACAGTCATCGTACTGCGGGAATTTGGTGCATTGCCCCGTCACGGAGGAGCATCGCTTGTGTAGGCCGTACGATATTTTGATCGGGTCATGGCCTTCGACGGGCGAGGAGTAGCTGACCCAGTCAGGAAGGGCGATGGAAGCGATTGTGCACGCGGCGGCGCCTAGGAAGACCCAGAGCGACACGCCATAGACAATTCTCCGTGTCATGTTCGCGTGGAATCGGGTTGGCGGAGAGCAGGGACGTCGCTGACGGCAGGCAAAGATATTCAATGTCGAAGGGACCAGCAGCCCGACCTGCGGCGAGGGTGTTGATCGAGGTAGACGTGCTCCTTATCAGGAGGTTGTGCTGTGCCAGGATACTGTAGCAGCCTCCAATCTGCGCCCTTGGCGAGTGTCGTCATCATCATCCTGACATCCTTGCACAGCTTGCATCGCATCTCTCGCAACAATTCACTCACCTCCGCCCGCAAATAATCCGACCGCGTCGGCGAAGCTTGACGAAGGCGGAGAAATACCGCAAACCTCGGGTTTACGATTTACACTGGAGGGAGTTGGAGAATGGCGGAGGGGAAGATGCGGTGACATGTCGTCGGCGGATGTCTCATTCCAGCTCACTGTAGCGGCAGTGTAGGGTCGTAGTTGAATGCACGGGAGGTGAATGCTGCTGTGAGTACCTCCTACCGCATGTCTACTTGGATGCTCTCCCTGAACAGTTAGCCGTTCCTGCTTCGCTGTGGTGAGCTGCCATCATCACTGCCCGTCTTGCTGGCCGATATCGATAAGAGGTTGAAAAGGCTTGGCACGACGCGTCTTCCCCACGCGATGAACGCGACACGCCTGCACACACCATGTCAAGGACGCGACACGTTTGTACCCTCCATGTGAAGGACGACTGTGTGGACTTCAGCAGCGATGCCCAAACACAGTCGCCTGCTCAGGGAGCTGCGACACGAGCCGGTCAATGGCCGCAGCATTTTCGCCAATCCTGACATTCTCTCATCGTCTCAAGCCGCATCGCAATCACCATCACCTCACAGCACTGGAGCTGCACACCAGAGACGTGCGGTACGACCGGTACCAGCTGGCATATTGGACCAATGCACCATCTGTATGGAGGAACAGCTCTTCTCGCAAGCTTTTGCTCTGCTTGAAAGTGGACTGAGCGCCGGCTTCGACACGAATGCGCCAGCATGTATCCCACCACCACAGCATCTTGCACTGGCCTCTACACTCGCCGTTCATCCATCGATGACGACACGTACGGATGACCCTGATAAACGAATTGCAGCAGATCACGCTGCGAAGTACCTTCGAGAAGTCGTGGCCATGGTGGGCGTCGAAAGTACTGGGCTTCCGGAAGCCTTGCAGTTCGGACAGTCGAACAACGCGCGAACTGGACGGACGAAACGCGCAAAGACGAGACGCAGTGACGCGGTGTATGAGAGCGACGAAAATGAGGACACAAGCAGATTGCGGAGCCATTATTCAGAAAGGCAATCATTGGGAGAGAATGCGCAAGACTTCTGGGCGGTCGTCGGTTGGGCTTTCAATTGCAGCGTCAAACACAAAGCACGGTGGCAGAGATGGCGGATCTGGCTCGAACTAATGCTTGACGTTTTGCAACACGATTTGGCTGCACGCGTTTCACAAGGAATGGCTCACGCCAAAAACAACACCTTTTCCAAGACTCTGTTTGCGCAGTACATGTCGACCGTCGGTGCTGGTAGGAACAACATGCGACGGCTCATGCGTGCGGTGCTAGCAGATGGTTCAGAAAAGAGCATTCGGGAGTTCGGAGAGATCTGGAAGAACGAAACCAAGCCACCAAAGAAGAAAGAAGAATCGCGGTCTGCCAAGCGACGAAAGCTCGATCTGGACAACGACGATTATGGCGACTATCTCGAGAACGACTCGGAAGAAGACACGGCGGAAACACGCTCGGCCAGGTCACGCTCGGTCACTGCATCAAGACGCCGACGAAGTCGAACCCCTGCGAATCCAGACACGAACACTCAAGACGACGATCGTGACAGTGGTTTCGAAGATGCCACTGAGGCCGACGCGATTGAGCAATTTGGCGGGATGGAAGCTATACAATTACGGCAGAGATTTCTGGCTATCTTCACAGCCTTTAGCAGGGCCGCGCCCACCCTGTTCGTGGACACTGAAGAGCTGTTCTCCATTTTCACGGAGTTCATCAGACCGTTGCCGCTGCAGATATTTCAGCAGTTCACGTTGCCTACAACAGCATATCTGAGTGCCGACCTACAAACGTCATTGAACGAGATGATGTCCCGGCCGCTCCTTGGAACCAATGCCACACAAGGTCTGATCGATCAAAGAGAGTTTGAGGCATCCTTCGCTACATGCACAGCGACGAACGCTTCGTTGGTGGACAACGCCAAAGTCAGTCTTTTGTCCGAGAGTATGCTTCGCGCTCTGTGGATTTCTGGGCATCTAATTGGTGACTTGCCCCAGCTGAAAACTTTGGTCGATGAAGGCATACAATTGAGACTCAACAAGACTGCAAGTGATGGTCGGAAAAAGACTGGCAAGAAGTCGTACTTAGATGAAGAGGCTAAGATCGTCCTGGACTGTTCAGGACAGCGAATGGCCTTACTACTGCAAGTGATTGTTGGATGATAGCACTTCAATTGCGCCGGAGGCCAGACAAACCACGACAATACGCCGCAGACTACAGCAAAGCGGTTGCTAGGGCCATCAATCGCGCGATGGTATTTTCAGAAATCAGACTACAGTGCTGCCGTGTATGGCAGAGTATTCAGCGCTGCCTTAGCCTGCCTGCAGTACGAGATGCCCCCACATACTCAGTGGTGCATCCCACCATTTTCTTGGCCGATGCTTCCGAACGTGGGATCCGAATGATGAGCAAGTCACGATCCATCGTCACCACCTGTTCTACTTATCATCCTGATTTCACCATGTGATACCTCTCTTGTCAGCATTTGGAGTCCTGTGCCTTTCTTGTTTCCAGCAACAGCATCATATTCATTTGCATCAGCTCTTGACATGACTTTACTCTCACACTTGCGCCTTATCAGCGAACACAATGTACGGACACTTCGCAATTCCCCGCTGGCCGAAACGGCAGGTTCGCTGGGAGACCTGGGGACTCTGTTACCACTGATGATAGCCATGGCTGTCAATGGATCCATCAATCTTGGAAGCACCCTGGTGTTCTCGGGGCTCGCCAACATACTGACTGGAGTCTACTTCGGAGTCCCTTTACCAGTTCAACCTATGAAGGCCATAGCAGCAGTGGCAATATCGCAAGGCTTCAGCAAAGAGGAGACTGCTGCTGCTGGCTTGGCAATGGGCGTGGCGATTTTCGTGCTCAGTGCTACCGGTCTCCTCAAATGGCTACACCGAGTAGTCCCAGTCAGCGTTGTGAAAGGCATTCAAGTCGGAGCAGGGCTGAGCTTGGTTATAAGCGCTGGGAGTAGCCTCATCAAGCCACTAGATTGGGTGTCTCCGTCACTGGACAACCGTGTCTGGGCCATTGCGGCTTTCATCTTCCTACTCATCGCTGCACTGGTCCCACGGATACCCTATGCGCTTTTAGTCTTCCTGTTTGGGCTCATCGTTGCAGCAATCTCAACCAAGCACGATCCCCACGAAGCACTTTCTGCTGGGATCTGGCACCCTTCGCCTTTCGTTCCATCTGGCAAGGCTTGGAGTACGGGCATCGTCGAGGCAGCAATTCCACAGCTGCCGCTGACCACGCTGAACAGTGTCCTTGCTGTGACTTCGCTCGCCGCAAGTCTCTTTCCGTCATTCTCACCCACACCAAGCACCACTTCAATTGGCTTCTCCGTTGCATTTGCGAATCTCGTCGGGTGCTGGTTTGGAGCGATGCCGGTGTGTCACGGATCTGGAGGGTTGGCAGGGCAGTATCGTTTTGGCGCAAGAAGTGGCTCCAGCATCATATTGTTGGGTCTGGTGAAGCTGGTGCTCGGACTCTTTGCCGGCAACGCAATCATCCCAACACTGCAACGATTCCCGAAAAGCTTGCTTGGTGTCATGGTTCTCGCTGCAGGAGTAGAGCTTAGCAAAGTCGGGCAGAGTGTGGGCGAAGCAAGAGATCTATGGGAGCAAGCTGAAGAGGATCACGCAAATGACCGGGCGTCAAGGAAATCACGACAGGCTACCGAACAGGAAAGCAAAGATCGATGGACGGTAATGCTGATTACTGTGGCAGGTTGCCTGGCCTTTAAGAACGACGCTGCCGGCTTTTTGGCTGGTCTTCTGTGGCATTGGGGCTTGAAGCTACCTCAAGTGATTGAGTGCATCAGGTCCAGTCGCCGATCCGTTAGGCTGGAAGAGGTAGAGCGACAAGATTGACTGGTCTCATGAATACAAAAGGACTTTGAAATGACCTCCGGAGTACAAACTCCGAGGTGGTCGACGTGTTGCTACTCGCTACCGAGAGCATGTGGAGGAGGATCCCGGAGAAACCTGCTTGTTCACAAATCTTCAGGCTCTTCACATTTTTCGCGCCAGCCCTGCGTACGACCGTAAACACTTTCAAACGATCTGACGTCCGAGGAGCCGACTCGCAGAGCCTCACGATATCACGATGATGCCAATGATGCCAATGTGCAGAAGTGGAGTAGTCTTCGGCCTCATTCCGGCATCCGAGAAGATCGCGTCTTGCGTACATATCGCTCGAGACCACAGCATACATCGCTTGAAGCGATGCTCACTTCGTCGCTTCAACTACTTGGAGGTATGCAAGATTTGGGACACCGACTCTTGTAGAATGGATCGTTGTAAGAGTCGACCAATTCGTAAGTTCTGTCACCACAGCCAGGCACAAGCAAGGCAAGCATACTAGGCTCGATGACAAGCAACGTCTTGTCGATGCAAAGTACTCTTGGCTTCACATGCGGCCCACAGTCAACATCACTCCATGCTATGTGATGTCAACTCCCACATTCCCAGTGACCCACAGGGAAACACATATCCCCATTGACCAAACACATCTCAGCAGCCCAAATTTCTGCTAGCGGCGACCACAATCGTTGAGGCTCCTGCTGGGGAGTCCACAGAAATGCGGCCAATGTTGCAGAGAAGTTCTGTGCGTGGAGTAGGGGTTCCGAAGGAAGTGGAGGACGCATTCCATCATATTTTGATCAATCTCTTTGGTCGCAGTATATGAGTTGTAAGTCTCGGAGACGCGACGTTCTCCGGCGTTGTCACATACTTCTCGTCCTTCGATCCCCCATTCTGAATTCCTTGATAAACATTTTCACAGCAGAAATACGTATCGAGGGCTGTACCAGGCATGCCTGGACTCTTCTCGCACAATGGCCTGCTCGGTGGCCGCATTAGCGGCAAAGCTCTCGAGATAGGAGTTTGTATCACAGCCGCTTCTGGATTTCTGTTATTCGGATATGATCAAGGTGAGCCATTGGCGTGACTGTGGTCAACTACCTCGCACTGATCCAAGGACCTTCTCACAGGCGTCATGAGTGGAATCATTACCGAACCAATGTTCCTCGAAGTCTTCCCGCAAATGGAACCCAATAACAAATCTGGTGCTATTCAAGCTCTCGTCGTGGCCATCTACGAGATTGGCTGTCTTCTCGGCTCTATGATGATCGTGGCTGTTGGTGACCGACTTGGCCGCCGACGATCTGTGCTCATTGGAACTGTCATTATGCTTATTGGAACTGCGATCCAGGCTTCAGCTACGACGCTAGGCCAGATGATTGTTGGTCGAATAGTCACTGGCTGGGGTAACGGAATGAATACCAGTTCGATACCGGTCTGGCAATCTGAAATGGCACCCCCGAAGATCCGAGGATTCTTGGTACTGTTCGAGGGTGCTTTGATCACTGGTGGCATTATGCTGTCGTACTGGTGAGTGAAAATCGCTCCCCACAAACCATGTGCTTTTGCTTACTTTTCGCAGGATCAACTATGGCTTCTGGTTCGTTACTCAACATGGCTCGTTCCAATGGAGATTCCCGATTGCCTTTCAAGCAGTCTTTGGCATTGCCCTTATCATCGGAGTTCTACTCTACCCCGAATCACCCCGATGGTTGATCAAGAAGGGCAAAGCCACACAAGCTCGCGAAATTATGGCCATTCTGGAAGGCAAAGACGTTGAAGATCCGACCTTGATTGCAGATATCGAGGAGATGCAGCGAGTGAATGAGATTACCTCGTCCACAAAACTGACTGCTAAGGAATTACTTTCGAATGGCAAAGAGATGAACCTGTGGAGACTGAGCGCTGCTTGTGCCGCCCAGGCGTTCCAACAGCTTGGCGGGTTAAATTTAGTGACTTACTACGCGACGACAGTGTTCGAAGACAGCTTAGGATTCGACCCAGAATTGTCCCGGTTAATGACAGGGTGTCTCGGAACCGAATTTTTCCTCGCAGCTCTGGTAGCCCTCGTCGTAGTCGACAGACTCGGCAGAAGAAAGCTCATGCTCTGGGGAGCAATGGGCATGGGAATCTCGTTGCTCATCATTGGTGCATGCTTGAGTAAAGCCACGGATACTTACAAGGCACCTGCATACGCTGCTACGGTATTCATCTTCGTGTACAACACATGCTTCGCAATTGGCTGGCTCGGTGTGACTTGGCTCTACCCGGCTGAGGTTACGCCTATCAGGATTCGAGCAGAAGCAAACGGGTAAGTCCTCGAATTATTCACACTTTGATGAATGTGAATGCTAACGGCATCCAGTTTTTCCACAATGTCAAACTGGATCATCAACTACGGCGTCGTCCAATTGGCACCAATCATGATCAACAAAATTGGCTGGCAGACATATTTTGTCTTCATGTGCTTCAATTTCATGCACGTCCCTGTAGTCTTCTGGTTCTTCCCAGAGACAAACGGATACAAGCTTGAAGCCATGGATGCCATCTTCGAGCGTGCGCACGAGAGGGCCGAGAATCCAGTGTGGACGGAGAGGAAAGTGAGGAAGGGCAAGGAAGGACTGGATGTGGAGAAGCACGACCACGATGGAATTGCAAGCACAGATGAGCCAGAGGGCGGGGTGAGAGGAGCAGAGTTGGAGAAAGAGAAGATGTCGAGAGACTCGGACGCTGATGTTCGTTCGAGTCAAGGGATGTGAGGGGGTGGTTCAGTAGTGGCGGCGTTGTGATGAGATGAACTTTTATGAGAGCATGATACCCGAAGCTATACGAGATATGCGAGGCGTTTAGTCTGCTACCAAATTTGGAAAGGCCAAAATCGTCTGCATCTTAGTATTTGATATCTTTCAACCTCACGTCACTACGCCGCTGGGCTTATCGCGTTCGGTTGGACTTGCAGAATGCTCGATTTTGACGCCAATGTTGCATCCGTAGTGGAAGCAAATAACAGCCTCTTACGATGAGGTCGTTGCTGATCCCAGTCTTCACTTCCATGAGACGCCCCACGTCATCTTCCCTCTCCTAAAGGGAACGACCTCAATCGATTCGTCCTCGTTCTTCAGACTCTCAGCGATCGCGGCCGAACTCCTGCTCAGCACAATCCGCTCGTTCTTCTCATCCTTCACCTTGTAGAAATCGCGACCGTACGAGGAGAGGAACCCTTCCAGCTTCTCCGGTGTCACGTCGTCGGTACTGATGTACTGTTTCTCCACGCCTCGCTCGAATGCATCGATAACAAGGCCTACAGCGTGCGGTTGTGTGAAGACTCCAGCGGCGACTTTATCGCTGCGCTTCGACTTGGCGGGATGAGGCGCGGAATCAGTACCAAGGAAGAACTTCGGGTTTCCGCTTACTGCGGCCTCGAGAAGTGCTCTCCGGTCTGAAGGGTTCTTGGCCACAGGTTTGCAGAAGCAATGCGGGTCGCCGGCCCAGTCATCGACAGTGAGGAAGAGGTGGTGAGCAGTGATGGTGCCCACTACCTTGTCGCTGCATGAGTTGACTGCGTTAATCGCTGCTGCGGTAGTGCAGTGTTCTAGGACGATTCGCAGGTTTGGAAAGCGCTTGTGAAGGTCGAGAAGAGTAGGCAAGAAAGCCTCTTCGGCGTTCAGAACGGTGATGTCGGAGCCGGCAGATGGCGGGAGCTCTCCATGGAGGTTCAACACAATGTCTTGGCGTTCCATTTCCTCGAAAACGGGATAGAAGTCTTCATATGACATGACGCCGTGGCTCGAGTTTGTGGTGACTCCATGAGGATACGACTTGATTCCAGCAATGCCTTTCTTCTTGGCCTCAATCACGGTCTCCGGCTTGATGTTAGGGTGCAGGTACAGTGACATGAGGAAGAGGACGTTGGGCTCGAGCTCTTCGAGGCGCGTCTTGTACTGCAGAGCATGATGGACTGTTGTGATCGGAGGCACGAGATTTGGCTGTTGGTGTCTGTGTTAGATGTGTAGATACAGCATTTCTGTGAACTCGTACCATGACAAACACGGTATTGACGCCGCCTTGGCGAATGGTAGGCCTGTCATTGATCAGACTTCGCCGTGCAACATTCAGAGTGATGATGGTGCATACACCACAATCTCGGTCATATCGCCCTCCCGCAGATGCACATGCATGTCTGCTGCAGCCGGCAGCTCGAGGCCATCGAGCTTGCCCAACGGTGCTTCTTCTGCCGGCATGGTGGGCGACACGGAATTGGCCTGGTCTGGCTGTGGTGCAACAGCGTTGTCAGACTCGTCGTCCCTGGAGTTCGAGAGGCTGCGAGTGTACGAGGCGCAGCTCTGACCTTCCCCTCGAAATGTCACGCCAGTGGTTCAGTAGGAGCGGGAGCTCAAAACCTTGAGAGGCAAAAATCGGCGCCGGTTCGCCAGATATGCCGTCGATTGACCGGCTGACTAAGCCAGAGAACCACTTCAGCTATCTCGGACTAACCATCAAGAGATATCTACAAGCCACCAGCACATCCTTTCTCGAACTTCATGGCCCATGTTGCAGAGACGGGGCAGAGACTAATGACTGGTGCAAGCTTGCTCCGTTCACGGCCCTGGATTGCGACTATCTCCGCTGAGTGTCAAGCCAGACTGGACATGGACATTCTGCGACATTCAATCTGCCATACTGGCCGAAACAGGCTAATATCTATACGATATCGCACGAGTACGCGTTAAGCGAGAGCAGCATAATGCTTATGTGCATAGAGGCCTTGCGCTCCGCAGCCCTGCCGATCTTTGAATCCTACGACGCGTGCAGCTTCTCGAAGCGAGCTCCGACAATGCTCTCTTGCAGTGCATCGTTCAATGCCAAAAGCAGCGCATTTTCATCAGGTCGAGCAAGACACGCCGACAAAGGAGTATAGCTACGACGACCAGAGATGGCGCTCAAAGCCATTGACTCCGCACCAGATCCTGGTGGACGATATCCGCCTGGAAACTCTGCGTCCTTCGCGAGGCCCCTTGTTAGAGTGCCATGAACGTAGTCCGCAGACTCTGGTTCCCGACACTGCAGCTTTCACGCCTTCTGCGAGCTTGATGAGAGTCAGCGAGGCCACTGATAACCCTATCGAGAAACAAAAATATACCAACCTGGAAGAGGACTTTGGCTGGATTCGATATTTGCGATCAGGAAAGTTGCAGAAAAATGCTCTCGACGACGAAGATTCGGCGAAATGTCGATGGATCCACTGCTCTTCAAAATTTCCGGAGTACATTCGAGGATTTCTGTGCGCACTTTCAGACGACGTGAACACTGTGGCTGACTCCATGCGAATGCTTGACATTGTCATGCAACGACAGACACGATTCTCCAAACATGGCAAGTCGTTCCAGCCATTCTCACAGACGCTCAGGTCTGCCACGACGGATGCTCGCACAAGGAATTTGTATCCTATGATGATCTCTGTACCTTTTCTTGACTGGACTGTTCAGGGACCGACTCCTCCGCTGCGATTCCAGGTTGACAAGCGTAAGGGCTTTCTCAGCGCGAGATCATCTGCTCACATTGTGCGATCCATATTGCAATACTATTATCGACTGGAAGATACGCAAGATCGCGAGGAGACTCAAGTGTTCTCCAAGCACAAACCGTGGCGCACAAATCGAGAGCTCGACCTCAAGGTCCGGCAGTGGTACGGCCAGTATCCGACAGCACTAAATGTTGATGAGCTATGGATTCTCGCAATCGATGCAGAGCACATCGTGACGTTCTCGTTTAACCAGACATGGAAATCTCGCTGGCCACCTTTCCAGCTCACCTCTCGAATCGCCGATGTCTCGTTTCGTGGTATTCGAAACAACTATTTCCGATCAGACGAAAAGCGAGAGATCACCGCCATAACTCATGCTATAGCGAGCCTGAGTGGCGCTGTTGGCATGATGCATCGCAACTTCTGGCCAGACCTATATCTGTGTCTAGCTGATAGATACGCTGGACATCTGGGACATCTGCAGTACCGTTTGCATCGCGCTCCTTCTACCAAGCTGGTCATGGATCTTATTGCTTGCCAGGAAGAACTGAAAATCGTCATTCAAATCACAGAGCAACAGCTAGATACTATCAACGACCTGCAAATATCTCTGGAGGTCATTGAGCCCAAAACTGAGCCTGCGAAGGCCACAACCACTAAGCCGCCAGCCTCGGAGCTTGACGAGTTCGATGAACCCGATCTCACTAGAAGTTTCGTGTCTCGAAGATCGACCTATCGTCAGTTGTCAGCATCAGTCTTGTCGGATCCCGTTGCCCAATTGGTGGACAACCTAGAGCGGGAGCTGGCAGATTTGCGCGATTTGCGTGACAACACAGATCGTCTTGTGACTCGCACAATACAGCTGGTCAACATACGTCTCGAAGACCACGGCAAGGCTATACTTGTTTTCACTGTGGTCACCATTGTCTTTTTGCCATTGAACTTCGTCTCGTCTTTCTTCGGCATGAACTTCAGCGACATCCGAGACATGAAAACCACGCAATGGCTGTTCTGGGCAGTGGCTGTTGCAGTCACTGTAAGCGTCGTTGCCTCTGCTGTGTTCCTGGCTTTCAGTGGCGGTCCTCTGTTGGAGAAGGTAATGATGTGGCGGGATGCAAGACGAGACACGCGCATGTCCACAACTTCTTCTCTGCGACAGAGAGCTGATAGCCATGGGCGATCCGGCTTTCAAGTCTTCGGCACAGACAAAGATGCCTACGGAGGACGCTCGATGCAAGCAGGCTGATGGAGATCATTTGACATTAAGCGTCATGCGACATGGCAAAGTCTATGTACAACAGAACTAATATCCACTGAAATTATAGGTGCAGTCCCTTCCCCGCTAATATTTCTATGCTCCACCAACAAAAATGCTGAGCAATTGCGGGTTGCCGTCGGCCAGAGTCCCGCTCTGGTCGACACCTCCTGATGGGTTGACATCGTCATAGCTGAATGCGTACCCTCTTCCATCGGGTTGGTTCTGGTGCACGATCTGCGAGTACCAGTTGTTGCGCTCATTCTTGTAGTAAGTTTCGTGGGATGGTCCTGGCTGGTGGGCACTCTTCAACATGGTGCCGCGGTTGAAGGCAGCACAGAGTCTGGGAACTACTGCTCGGTGGACAGCATTGTCCGATCCCTGGATGGCGAATGGACCGCTGTTGCATCCAAAGATGTCTGCAGTCGAAGGCTTCGCGTAAGCACGGTTGTCGCCGTCGCACGAAAGCCAGTCGCCATTGACACGGCAGTTGACCCTTCCAGCGGCCATCTGAGTATCGATCGTGAGGGTGCTGGTCCGGTATCTGTCCCAGACGCGACCAACATGGCCAGCCAAGTAATCTCCAAATGCGCCTGAGCTGGACTGCATGAATGGATAAGGAGCAACAACTCGGAGAGGGCCGTTACCACCGCTTTGGCAGAGCTGACCCCAAGGAGCGCCATCTTTCCTTCCCTGGGCGGCGAGTGCAGAGCAGACGGCACCCACACCAGACGTACGGAGACCGCGCACAGTTCGTACAGCACCGCTACCAGGTTGCATCGACATGCCGAGAGCGAGTCCAACGAAGTCGACGTAAGAGAGGTTTGCATACAAACCACTTGCATTGTTGGTGAACTCGACGAAGCCCCAGTCTACGCCTGCAGAAGGATCTCTTGGGTTGGCAAAGCTGGGCTGCACCTGACCAGGAGCGTTTCCGGCCCAGATGGAGTAGAACTTCAAGTTGCCCTTCGCGAACCAGATACGGCCGGAAGACAGATAGTCGGGAAGAGTGATGCGAGTAGTGCTGCCTTGTGCAGAGTTCAAAGGAATGGCGATATTACCAAACACCTCGCGCGGAGTTGTGAAGCTTGCATCTGCTGGAGGATACATGAATTGACCTGCGATGCGACACTTGTCGGCGTTTGTCGAAGATTGGGGTAAGCTGAGGACGACTTACCGTTTGGCTGAACAAAGACCACACGGCCGCTTGGGTCCAGACCTGTGATGTACGCATTGACGGCACCTCCGATGTTGTTGACCAGTGCGAGTGGCAGCTGGCGATTGGCCTGAATTCCCATACGTGTCTCATTGGCCGGGACTGGCTCAGGGTTGGTTGCGTTGAGTGTGTTCTCTGCTGTGATGATGAGGTCCTCGACACCTCCTGGCATGACTGGAACAGCATCAGGAGTTTGACGAACGACCACAGAAACCGCAGGCGCTGCAGCAACCTGTCCAACAATGCAGGCTGCAGTCAGCAGCAGTGCTCGCAAAGAGGCCCTCATGCTGAGTACTGTAAAAGTGGCTTGCGAGAAAAGATCAAAAACAAGGTAAAGACAGTAGAAGATTGCCCTGAAAAGAGTGGCAGGTACAATACTTCGTCCGTAGGAAAGAGGAACAACAACTGAGCTTGATCGATGCAGTATATTCTAAGAGGACGACGCTTCATGATATAGCATCTGCCTTCTGGTCGCCACGATCACCTAAGCCTCGGCGAAACGCCACTCCATACGCACTCTGCAAACGACAGTCTGGCGCAGCTGGAAGCGATCCAACTCTCAGCCTTAGCTGCATGGCGGACAAGCTGAGCAATGTCAACCGAGAACGAATCGCAGAGGGTGAAGCGTCCAGACTGTGGCTTCGCGGTCCAGACGGACTGAGAGCATGCCTCTCTCCTTAGTCCTACTTTCGCGCCATGAACGCCTTCTGTGTTACAGAACGACGTGCCGTGAGCCGGGACAGCACTCACGTTCATGCATCACTAGTCGAGTCCTGTCATGTGCTCCGACAGGACAGAGGGACCTTTTCAGCCGCCCGGCAAACAAGAAAATCAGGCTTGCGCGTGCTAAACGCAAAGGCGTCTCTGGAGTGATGTTGAAAAATAGCGTCTGTGCAACGCTATTGGTCAACGCCGATCCACAAAAAATCACAGAGGATGCAATGTGCCGTGGGCTCCTTTTCCCTCGATGCCGCGAAATGTATGGCTTGCAATGAGGTCAATCTGAAACACGCTGGACATTCATCATCATGCCCGAACCGAAAACTGCATGTGCAGATTCGTGCGAGTCGATGTTGTTGGGAAGAATGGTGTCGATGGCGATGGCCCGGCTAGTGATGCGATTGGCTGGAAAATTGAAATGTCAGCTCGGATTTGGCAGGTCGTGGGCTTGCACTCAAGGACTTGGTCCTGCAGAGATCATCACGCATGGCGACCTGGCTGCTGCAACGTGGTAGCACAAGCATCCCATCTGATATGCCACACGCAGCGTCCGATGGATGTGATGTCGATTCAATGAATTTTACAGGTGCTCCGAGTCCACGGCTCGATCTAAAGCTTGGCGCCAACGGTTTGTCATGTTCTCGGCAGTGTTCTCATTTGGATCTCTACTCCTTGCTTTCTACCTCCTCTTCTGGCGCTGAATTTGTCAAGACCGTGGTCATTGATCGTGGTAGCCACCATGTGTCTGCATGGCAGACTGACAGAAGACCTAAGCTCGCAGGATCGTTTCGCAAAATTTGAATCCAAAGGAAACCAGAAACCTGTGCGAGAGAGACGTCGATAGTCATTCGCGAGAGTTACAGGATATCATTCCAAGGTAAGTACACACGACTAAATGCCTCGAGCCGTCAAAGCATCGTTGACAGTCTGCTGGAAGTCCTTGATCAGTGGCTCTTTGATCAAACTGATATGATTACCGCCGACATGATGAAAGCGCACATTCTCCTCCTTAACGAACTTCCTCCACTCGCCGAGCACATCTCGCTTCCACACTTCAGGCGTCGCACCGAAGTGAGGCATAGGATCTGCGCAAAAGATGTCCGTCGTGCTGACCGTGCCTGCGGGCTCGTACTGTGAAGCAATAAGACGCATGCAGTCCTCCACACGACCAAAAGCTTGCAACCTGGGCACTGTGATGTCCATATTCTCGATAAACTCTGGGGAGAATTTGGTGAACAACAACTCGTAGAACTGCTCATCCGTGAGGTCTGCAGTCTCTTCCGCGAATGCTCGTGCTTGCTCTGGCGTGTAGTCTGTGACGACTGGCAGCACATCAATCATGAGCGAGCGGTAGCGGACTTGGCCGATTGTGCTCTTGAGACTGGGTGGGTTGTCTATGCCGCCGCAAAAGACTACTTGCTCGCCATCTGTTTCGAACTTCTTAGCTAATTCGAAGCACAGCAGTCCACCAAAGCAATAACCCAGCATAGCGTAAGGACCTTGAGGCTGTGTTCGTCGAATTGCTGTATAGTAGCAGTCGAGCAGGTCGTCAATTCCGTCAAACGTGCCCTCGCCTGGGTGAAGTCCTCTAGCTCGAAGAGCATAGATGGGTCGGTCGGGAAGATATGGCAAAAGTCCCATCCAGCAGAGGAATTCCCCAGCGCCAGGATGTAGAAGGAACAGAGGTTGCTTGCTACCTTCTGAGGCCAGTGGCACTATCGGGTCGTACTCTTTCGAGACTGTGCCGATCAATGTAAGCTCACGCTCCAGGTCTGCTACTGAGTGGCATCGGATCAGCAGTGGCATTGGAATCTCTTGATGGATATTCAGTCCCTTCTCGAGAGCCTTCTTGAGGCGCATGAAACCGAGCGAGTTGATACCGGAAGAGAGGAGAGCATCTTGACCTAACAGGTCTTCAGCTGGAACTCCTACCACTTTCGAATAGATTTGCGCGATCTCTTTCTGCAGAGGGGAGATTGTGTCTAGCGTAGGCTTCTGGGTCTCCACAATGCTATTGCTGGGTGAGGCCGTATCAATCTTGTAGGCGTCAAAATCTCCCTTTTCGTAAGACTGCCGAAGCTTCGCGCGAGAGAGCTTGCCAATCGTCGATTTCGGGAGATGCGTCTTGGGCAGAGGTATGATGTGCAGTGACTTTTGTGCGCACACGCTGAACACGGCTTTATCGATGGCCTGGAGAGTCGCTCGGAGGTTTGCAGGGCCAATCGCGGCCTCCGTTGGGTTGAAGAGTACGACAGGTGCTTCCGAATTGCGCTCCTCTGACCACGTTGAGAACACTGCCGTGTACGAAACTTCCAGGCCTGCTACATTGCCGGTCTCGATCGCATATTCGATTTCGAATGAAGAGTAGTTGTTGCCGTTCAAGATCAGCACTTCCTTCGAGCGGCCAAGCAGCTGCAGATTTCCATTTTGATCGATGCGACCAATGTCGCCAGTGCTCATCCAGCCGTCCTCGGTGAGGGCGCCAGCAGTTGCTTCTTCGTTGCCATAGTATCCCTTGAAGATGATTTCTCCTCGGAGGTGGACTATGCCCTCATCCGGATTCTCATCCTCGGCTCCACGACTGACAATTTTTGCTTCGAGTCCAGGCAGAGGCTTGCCGACAGTAGCGAAGGTATTGCCCTGTGCCACATCATACCCAGGACTCTCCAGATTGTAGTAGCAGGCAGAGCATGTCTCGCTCAGGCCATATGCAGCCTTGATGCTGTGTTCGGGGGCACCATACTTCTTCAGAACATTGTCCACTGCAGCAAGTGTTTTTGTTCTGTTGGCTTCGCCGCCAACCATGATCACTGCTAGTTCGCTGAGATCAAGATGTATTGAGTCCGGCTCTTGCTTTGCCAACGATTCCACGGCAGCTGCGAGGAAGAAGTTTGGCGAGAATGTATATCCGACTCGTTGTGCGCTCAAAACCTGGAAGAAGCGCCATGGCTCTTGAACTAAGTCTGATGTTGGGACGAAAACTTGATCGGATCCAGTATAGAGTGCTTGGAGGTGCACTTCGCAGAAGCAAGCTGAGTGGTCGAAAGATATCCATGACATGAAGGTCTTGCCATGGGTGGTGAGATGTTTCGCCTTTGCTTCTACAGAGGCGATCAATTGAGCGTGAGAATATTGCACAGCTTTCGAGTGGCCAGTGCTGCCTGAGGTGAATAGTATCGCCGCAACATCATCGCCACTCTCTGACTGCTCCTCGACCGGCGATGGTAGTCCAGAATCAATAGCTTTTCGACGATCAATGTCCTCGGTCGATTGCACGTTCAATTTCCGAGATGCCAGTATCGATGACAGTTTGTGGCTCGTTAATATTGGTGTATTGCCAAACAGGTTTTTGACATTGTCGAGCTGCGCAGCTGCTGTCTTTGGTTCATTCGATACTGGGTTGAGCACTGCACAAATTCCGCCTGCAATGATATTAGCTGGTTGTCCTTCTCGCTCTGGCTTTCAGTCCTCTTACCTGCTGCCGTCACAGACCAGAACCACAGAACATTTTGTTTGTGATTATCGAAATACGTAACGACCTTTTGTCCTTTCGTGACAAGTCCAGCATCGATCAGACGACGAGCGTTGCCCTGTTTTGATCAGCATCATATCTTCGCAGAGGGCAAGATACTCACTTTTGCTTGTGCATATAATTCTGGGAACGCAACTCTTGTCGCAGGTTCGTTGCAGCCATTCTCAAGATATAAGAAACCGTTCCCCGCATGACTCTCTGCAGCGTTCTTGAGAAGGTCGATGATTCTGCGAGCCCGAGAAGGCTCAGAGGATGTTGCCAACGACATGATTGTTGCCCAAATTTTCGACCTCGTAGCTGGCAAGGTTGGGATACGGTATCAACAGATCAAATATTCAGACTTCGCCCGCAGAATACTTTCCATGAGTCCGTGGCACAGACGACATCCATGTCATTTCCCTGCAGATTGTTCTTCCTAGCTTGGGTTTGGGTTTCGTGGCGAGCCAGATCCATGGAAAGTTGACACGAAGGTGCATGTTGTCGATCACGAAAGATAATGTCAAAGTGATCGGCAGCCCGAATGGGAATATGGCGACGGCGCCCGGCAGCAGCCCGTATTGTTCACTGATGGCTTGGCGGAACTGCTATGCGCGTGGACTTCGCTGTCAGTTTTAAGCGAACAATCGTGCAATATATCGTCCTGCGCTTCTTCTGGCAGTAGCCCGTGGAGGACCCAAGCATACGTGAGCTTAGTCTCGACAACATGAATCTAGTGGAAGGCTCGGTCAGTCTTGCGATTTGTGGGAAACAGTTCGATGCCTGTTGGTTGTTGTGGTTGGCATGGCTGGCCTGCCCATGACTTCGTCGATGCGAACCCATTACACGTGGCAGAAACAATGCACACAATGCAAATTCTCCGAATGGCATGATTGTCTGCGAAAAATTGGGGCTCAGAGTGCAAAGGCCATCTGTTCAGGCAAGAGGGCACACTTTCCTGGACGACGTCAATGTTACTTTGGGGGATCTGCAACTGAAATTTTCCTGTTAGAGTAAGTGCGCTGTGACTGATAAGGGATCTCGTACCTGATAGACTTCGCATGTTCACGCGATTGGCGCCAAAGCCCACGCATGCACTATGTGAGGGTCAGAATCCCGCTGCTTCATCATAGAGCACTTGGCTGAGAGCACGACTTGTCGATCAAAGTGCTTTGGGGATAGCGCACAATCGAGCGCTGTGCGAGTGTGCGAGCTGTCCAACAACTCAACTGTGCTGTTAAGCGAAAGCTTGTTCTGAGACTCCAGTTGCTGCGGTTCCACAGGCACTACTGCAAGCAATGGAAGTTTGCACGGAGATGGCAAAGGCACTCGCAAATACAACAGCACATCGCGCTACATGGCTCGCCGGCGAAGGCCCGTACGATTTACGCGATTGAGTGCATGATGGGGGGGCGCTCGGAATGGCGCGGATCTTCGAGTGAATCGTGCTACCGTTGATGAGACACGGAGAGAGGATACACGATTCGTGCTCGTTGCCGGATTGCAGGTGCTCGATATGACGGGCTTCTTGCTACTGTTGCGTTTGTGGCGTTCTCAGAGCGCCTGTGTGCCGTTGAGGATCGGTTAGATATCAGTATTTGATGAGATCTGTGCTTCTGCCAGATAGCGTCAATTCATATGACAAGACCTCTCATCACCTGCACGTTTCCAGAGCCTTACCCAGTGTCGTGTCAAGTCATGGGTAGATGTAACGTCCTTGTGTTTGGTGGCGGAGGTGAGATATGGCTTCTCCGGCGCTCGTTGTACAACTCAGCTAACAGCGCAATTACAGCCGTCGGATCGATTTTTGGTTGGCGAATAGCACAAAATAGCCATGCCACAGTATCCGTTGTGTGTCGATCGAATTGGGAAGCCGTCTGCAAATCTGGCTACAGCCTGGACACAAAAACCTGGGGAAGAGGACATTTCGTACCCCGTCGAGTGCTCAAATCGGGATCTGTGGCCAAGGTCGTCCCCGGCCAGGAGTGGGATTATCTTATCCTCGCGAATAAGATCAAAGACGATTATGCTTCAACAGTGTCCGAACTCCAGTCGGTTGTGTCTCCGGACACCACATTGGTCACAGCCCAGAACGGAATGGATGTTGAGGTTCCTCTTGCACGGGCATTTCCCAAGAACACAATTCTGAGTGCCGTGTGCAACATTAGCTGCACACAAACCTCACCGGGCCGCATAGAGCAGACCGCGAGCATCAAGCGTTCAGCGTTCTTGATTGGTGCTTATGCTCCAAGCACGTCTGCGGACGTGTTGAAACGCGACACATTATCTGCCATGGACAGCCAGTTCGAAAGTGTCAGTCGCATAGAGCATGAGCGGTGGCGAAAACTTGTTCTGAACTCAGCGTGGAATTCAGTCACTGCACTGACGGGTAAAAACACCCATCAGGCCCTCCAGGAGCCCGGAGCAGCTCGTTTGATGTCTCAGATTGCTGCAGAAGCGTACAGCGTAGCGTTTGCGAGCGGCGTGAGCTTGGACGAGGACTTGCCAGTACAAGTCATCGAGCTTGCAAAGGCTAGTCTGCCAATCACACCTTCGACTTTGCAGGATCTCCGGAGTAGGCGACCCATGGAGCTGGCACCGATTTTCGGTATGTTCACGTTCCGTTACTTCTTCAGATCCACCGCACACGTGCTAACAAGGGGTTAGGTTACCTCGTCTTGCAGGCCCGACGAGTCGGCTTGCCAGTACCTTATCTCACGTGGGTACACGAGTTGCTCCAACAGCGGAATAGTCAGTTGGCCGTGCGTGCAGCACCGAGTGGACCATTGTGGTCCGCTTCCACGTCAGTTGTCGATCTGTTGGCACAAGAAATGCCTCCAAGACTTTCGGCAGTCGCATGAGCTGTCTTTGCGGCCCAGGCTTTTTGTCTCGGTGCTCGCTGATGTATGTCGTATCTTGCAACAGTCATGTTATATACCCTACGTGACGAATTCATCATCAGCTTCACACTTCTCAGAACAATTGGCACCATGGCTTCGCTGGTCGTGTGTCGCTCGCTTTGACTTTGAGGAGTGGGCCTTGGACACGCTAGTTGTGACCACGCAAGATCCATGCAATTCAGCGGTAAGCAATGCGAACGGTCTCTGCGAGACACCGTCTCATGCGAGCAACCCAAGCAAGCTCACGTGAAAGTAGTCACAAAGCTTGCGTACTGAGCGAAAATCTTGTCCTTCTCAAGCACAGCTTTGATGTGCTCGGTGCTCGTCATTGCGACCTCGAGCCCGCCATCGGCCAGTCTCGGATGGACTATCACTGCGGTAGCACAATTGGCCAAGCTCTGCGTTTTTGATGTCAGTATGGCATTGGACTCAGTGACTTTAACACTTACGCTTGCAGGTTCTAGAGATTCGGGTTAGCACATGCACGCTCATTGTCGCAAACCATTTTTCACTTACTCATGTATCGCGTGCGATCAATGACCCCTAGCTCCGAACCCCAATCAAGCACATTGGATTGAGACTTCGAGTAATCGTTAAAGCCCATGTTGTGCGTATCGAGCAGAGAAAGTGGGTTTGGGCAGATCGCTTCATCGTGAGGAAGATTGGCTGCCATGTTCAGCCACGCTGCCCACTTCGATTCCTTCCATCCTGAGACAGCCTTGCGAACGTGTTGGGCTGCAGTGACCAGGCCACGATCAGACTCCAGGTCGGACAGAGGGCATGTCGAGACTACGATGTCCACAGCGTTGCCGATGTAGCCGGTCTCAACTCGAGGCTCGAGACGTTGTCTGATGTTAATTGGAAACAACATGAGAGATTCCTTGTGGCCCTCAGTGCTCTTCTGTCTCGCGAAACTCAGTCGCGACCAAAACAACCCAATAAGGGCATCCATGGTCGAGATCCACTGCTCGGCACGCGGCAACGATGCATCGCTTTTGAGCTTGCCCAGAGCTTCAGCGGAGAATTTCCACATGCACCATTTCGTCTCTTCAAGCTCACTGTTGATCGATTCTAGGTGAGCCTTCTTGGTTTCCTCCAAGACAGTGAGTGCCGCTTCCTTGCTAACGCCTTCTCGAGGAAGATTCAATTGAGAACGTGTTGTGGGGAAGACCTTCCAATGCTCATCGTTGAAGGGGCCAGCTTCAGAGCTTGCCTTTGACAGGCGTTCCCTGATCGTGCTCTCGGGCAGCTGGAGTTTGTGTTTCTGCTGTGTACCATTGCTCACATCGGCACAGTGCAGGGACCAGATTCTCTCGACCTCTGCTACTGTAGCAGCATCTGCCAAGAGGTGATTGAAGCCAAAGGACAGCGCCATGCCGCCATCAAGATAGTTTAGTTTGGCTGTCAGCATGCGCGCTCCCTCGTGCACCGGGGACAGGGTAATAGGCTGCGAGCACGGTGCTACTAAGCCCGTCAATGGGAAGCCGTGCGCCTTCAGCTGAGCATAGCTTGGGACATCAGCCTTGCCAACGAGATTCTCCCAGCCGAACTCAACATGAGCATCGTCGTCCACGACAACCATCAGGTCTCTAGGATCATCGGAGGTTCGACCAATGGTGCCAGAGAGTGCAGGGATCTCGACTAG
Organism: Cercospora berteroae; assembly: GCA_002933655.1. Classification (NCBI taxonomy): domain Eukaryota; kingdom Fungi; phylum Ascomycota; class Dothideomycetes; order Mycosphaerellales; family Mycosphaerellaceae; genus Cercospora; species Cercospora berteroae. The sequence goes on along the minus strand of PNEN01000128.1, from coordinate 22,221 downwards.
TGTCCTGGCAAGACCCTCTTTCAGTATGTCGTAGCCGCGCTGAGCTCGACTGGAGTCCGGTAATGGCCAGAAGTGAGTTTGCGTAACCCACACTTTTGGGCTGTAAGCATCGCAAATAGAGAGCTTGATGGTGTGCTTTTCGACAGGCTCGCTTGGGTATACTTTGAATTCGGCCATAGTAGAATCGGATCCTTAGAAAGTCTTCCTGTGGACAATCGCTGATAGGATGCATACAAATGTGCAAAATGCAAGCAAAACCGGTGGAGGAAACAGATACCAGTGTAATCACGTCGCAGCGGAGGGATCGCTACGAGCCCGGTACGAGACCTTCTTCGCCTGGTTCCATAGTTGACCGTGATGCGCCGGCGGCACAATCTGGCGAGCTGCAGGGCATGCAACTATCAGCATCGCCAGCCGAAGATATACAAGCTGATCAGGTATAGTGCACCACGTATCAGGGTGACGACGCGAGTCGAACTGTCTTGTGTGTGATAGCCGGATCGCGTTTAGGATGATGTACGCGGATGGAGTACAGAGTTTGGCAGATCTGTGAATGGGAAAGAAGAGAGCGAAGTGTCGATCGCGGTACGAACCCGAGCCCGCTCTTTCTTGGCGTTCTCGCGAAGCGTTGGGGAGTGACGATGCAGGCTGTTGAACTTCCCCCCTTGCCATCGTAATGCACCACTTTTTCATGGACGTATGCCCGAAGTCATGGAAACGGCGGACTCACATAACCATGTCTCAGATACCCCCAGACGCTATCGAAAGGCGATTGACTCGATAAGACATTGTCGGATTCCAAACAGTTGCTTCCAGCACATTTTTGGCCGTGGGGAACCTCGTGAGCTAAGAACGCGATATTTGTGCAGAGACAGGTGTGATTCCTGGCGGTCGCATGGAAACAGCATAGGCGTTGTGCGTGGAATCTCCGTTTTCGACACGAGTAGCGACCTACGCCTGGTGGGCTCCAGGTCTCGAATAATAGAGCCCCAAGCGCCAACGCAGGTGAGAAGGGAGTCGGTTTGTTCTACCTCGTACACAGGCCGCCAGAAACATGGCTCATGATCAGCGGCACAACTCATTGACGTGTTTCGAACTTCCTGCTTTTGAGCAGATTCTGGACTTTTTAGCAAAGCACATTCGCCTGACGCGAGTGGCCAAGCAGTGAAGCTGATAGCTTGCAGTTTCGTTTCACACCCAGCGCACAATGGAAGATGTACCTCGAGGATGGCATCGGCCGCGACACGAAGAGCTCACTTCACAAGAACTCCAAAAACCCCACGCGGTTCGGAAAGGCAAAAAGCATGACTTTACATTTCTTCTACTCATACAATGCGATCAAGTGTCGAAAGACAATACAATTTGCACCCGAATGAAGCCACCAAACTCGTACCAACCAAGCAAGTTCTTCATACACCTGCTCGACCGGTGCTGGCGAGCGAGCGATGTCGCACCCGAGATCAAGCCTCAGGTCCACGTTCTTCTAGTCATTCCATGACTCCACGCTTTTGATCAGCGGCCTTTTGTTCACCAGGTGCATTTATGCCTCGGAAGGTCTTATTGAACCAGCCTGAGACTGCTCCGCCCGACGTGAGCTGCTCGGCATGGCTGCCTCTTCGCGTCGCATAGTCTTCGCTTCCGCGCTTGTGCTGCGCGAGGCTACCGAACATGCCACCAGATGCGGCTGAAGACTACGAACGCAATTCGTCAGCTTGAACGCTTAAGCTTCTCGACCTCCGCAATGCTTACCCTTCGTCGTTGGCTCGTTGGGGAGCTGGGAGCAGCTGGATCATTGCTCAATGGCTTCTCGACCAAAGAGTTGTTGCTGGTCACAGAAGCTCTTCGCACTGCCTCAATCACACCACCGCTTTGAGAAGGCCGTCTTGCAGCATCGTGGACTTCTTTTCCTCGCTGGAACATCCCACGACGATCTTCCCAAGGCTGGCCAGACATGATTGATGGATTCGATGATAATTTACTGATTGCTTTGAGGTGTCTCGTGCTCCAAAGCTACAACAGGCCAGAAGCTGCCTCTTGTACTCTGCCAGTGAGGAGTAAACTACATAAGCAAGTAGCACATTGTCACATGTAGCTTGGCCTGGGGATGTTGCGGGGTAGCTCTGCAGATTAACGAATAAGCCTGACGACACAAACGCCAACCAGTAGCCATGCGAGGGACTTCGAGGTGTCACTTCGGCCTACATCAGGCTGGGGATGGCGGAAGCCATACGGCTGCGTAGTCATCAAGGCACGATGCTTCAAGTTGTGTCGTGTCGTGAAGCTAAGCTCAGTCGCTTCTCCACGTGAGAGCCATAGGCTAACCCGGCTATACTGTCGTGCGATCGCATGTTGGCTAGGTCAAGCATAGCTCTGGCAGGAACGTAGCAATTGAGAGCCGGCCGAGGTCAGATCGTCGTGAAGAGGGGAATGCGAGTCGAAAATAGACTCTTATATCTACACTTCTTCATCACATACATTCACATCAGTCGTTCGACCCTTCTCAGCATCTTACCATGTCTCAGCTTCGCGGTGGCCCTGTCGCTCCTGGGATTGCGTTCGTCACTGGGGGAGCTCGTGGGCTCGGAAACGCCATTGCAGTATCGTTTGCCAAAGAAGGCTCGAAAGGCATAGCACTCGTCGACATCCAGGATGAGAAGACTTTCAACGAAGGCAAAGCAGCCGTAGAGCAGTACGGCACAAAGGTGCATTTGTTTCACTTCTCAATGATCTACCAATGCTGACCACGTGAAGTGCATCACCATTCATGCAGATGTAACACAAGAAGACCAGGTCGAGCGAGCGATTGCAGAAACAGTCAAGGAGTTCGGCCGGATTGATTACGCTGCGTAAGTGCAGCTACCATGTCAGACCGGTACAGTAATGCTGAACCTAGATTCGTCCAGTAACTTTGCCGGTATCATCGGCCCACTCGCGCTGACAGTCGACACTCCACTCGAGGCGTGGCGAAAGGTCATCGACGTCAACCTGGTTGGAGTCTGGCTATGCACCAAGCATGAGCTGAAGCAAATGCTGAAACAGGAATCCGTTGAGGTGTAAGCCAGTGAGCATACCTTCAGTGGACTTTGGTGTATTGATATCTCTGCGCAGCGAATCTGGCAGAGTGCCTCAGCGAGGAAGTATCGTTAATGCTGCATCGGTGAATTCGATCCAGTCTGGCGCTGGCACAAGTGGATACACAGCGGCGAAGCACGGCGTGATGGGCATAACAAAAGCTGTAAGTTGTTTGAGCAACTTATGATTCGAGCAAGTCGCTGACTTCTGTAGGCCTGTCTCGAGGCCCGGGGAAGCGACATTCGAGTAAATGCAGTGTCACCTGGCTTTCGTAAGTGGGGAATATTCTGTTGTGGGCTTGGGACAGTACTTACAATCGTGATCAGTTTTGACAGATCTGTTGAAACCATCGATGGCGTCTGGTGAACTCGCTGCAGAATCTTGGCCAACGTACGAAGCTCGGCAAGGACGGAAAGCAACCTTTGACGAAGTTGGTGATGTTGTGGTCTTGCTGAGCACTCCAAGAATGAGCCTTGTCAATGGACATAACCTCGTGATCGACAATGGCTTTACGATCAATGAGGCGCCATCATAGAAAACTTGGCCATGTGTGGAAGTCGACGAGGGCACCATTACTACATTGACATCGTCAAGCTCCTTTCAATCTACAACAGAAGAATTGAATCATTGCAACGACAACGGTGATCGGCCTGTTGACTTAGTGGGCCAAGCAGTCGCGTCCGCCAAAAATTGATGTTGAATCATGTCGGGCCCCAGGTGAGTCGAGGTGCGAGAGGCTATGTTCTGCATGCACTGAATGACTGTATGCGGGAGCATCAAGGACGTCTGATGGAAGCATATGAGCTGGATGGACGGCAAGCGGCGGAGTAGCACTCACCTTGCTCCCGTTTACACACGCGTCAGACGCTTCAGCGTTCCCAGAGCAGCTTTGCCAACGATCATGTAGGTCGAGTCCTTACTCAGCGGGTCCGGAGGAGGCGGCCTTCGTCGGAATTTACCACCATTGCGCATCGGCTGGTTTCTGCAATCATAGGGACAACGACCGGGCTCGTGGATATCATCTCGAAATCGATCCTTGTGCCGGACGTGGCCTTTGTAATCTGCATACGGGCACCGATGGGTCAAGAACTTCTCATCGCAGCCGCACTCCCATATTCTGTAGCGGTATTGACACATGGCCCTAGCTGACTGATAAATTGTTGGAGGACACTCCGTGAGGCGGAGACTGCTCGAAACATATATGTATGCTGGTGACCGCAAGCTTTAGGAGGCAAGGAGCCATCACCGCTCTTCCGCGTAGACCTGAATTAAAGCCGCCACAGCAGGATTGCAACACAGCACGTGAACAGCACGGCATTGCGCGATACTAAGCCCGTTGCCCATGTTATCAGGTTCGGATGTGACAGGCCGCAGACTCAAGACGTGGTCAAGGCCGCTGTGAACCCCTCTCGCCGATGTCGTCGTAGAAATGATGATTACGCGTAATGAGCGGTTGCTACAGAGCAAATCGCGTGCGGTGTTCTTATCAGCCCTCGAGATCATTGGAAGTCCGAAGTGCCTGACGTGGCTGCGGTCCACAGGTTTTGACAGGGTTGTGGCAGTCAAGTCTTGTGGACTGACAGCCATGTCCTTGGCGTGGTGTGCGAGTAGAGCAGCGCGACCTTGGATGTCGGCCCTGATATTTTATGCTCGGGCCGATCGAGCGCTCGGAAATTATCACTACCGGCCACGAGATGAGCAGGGTATCGTGGCATTAACACGAGAGCCTGAGTGTCGTGCAGGTGAGCGTGATGAAAGGAATGGTGAGCCAGAGACTGCAGAGACCAGACTGTCATAATTTCGGCATTCCGCGATGTATTGCTGATACGCTCACTCTCAATCGAGGGCAAATGCCATGGCAATATGGCGGGTGTTGTCAGAGTCAAAGTCGGATTGTGAACGATGGAAGTTGGAGGAGGAAGGTGCAGCCTACGCGTCGAAGGCCATGACGAAGCCGCGTTTGTGGCCAAAGCTCAATTTGGCTTGGCAAACACCACCTCTCGTCGTCTGCGGAAGGAACCACACACAACTGTACCAACTCTGCTCGCGACAACATCAACAATTATGTACAAAGCCGTCTTCGTTCATTGCTCATTCCACAATGCGCTGTTGCTATGTGATGTCGTGCCATACTCAGCTAACCTAGCATGCCCCTCGTCTCAACGCGGAGCCACGAGGAGTTGGAAACGGTGTGCTTCAAGAAGCCCAAGTGACGACAAAACACGATTTCGTGACTTCTGGCCGACTTCTCCCGGATATGTTGGGTATTCTGGATGACTTACTATGACAGGGACGCGCCGCTGAAGCTGCGGAAGTTGTCGCAGTATGGACTGGTCCCGATGGCTCATCCGAATATTCCTACCAACTTGCAAAGTCACAACGGAGCCTTCGAGCAACATGATTGCATCAAGATCATGAGACCAAACACTCTCTTGGGTCCCACGTGACCAGTCACTTCTGAGCTGAACACGCGCCTATTCACTTGCAGGAGTCTCGGGTGCAAGATATTTACCCGACAATGTGGACAACTGTGTGCCCGGAGACCTGTGCATGCAGTATACCTCCTTCCTCCTACTCCAGGGCTCGAACTAGACTGTCTACAACTCATCCGAAAGACGTTGAACAAGAATCATGGGCTCGCGACACAATTCGCCCAAGTCACCATCCGAATGTCGCACACCGAGTCGCGGATGCCATTCTGATAGAGGCGTGGCTGATCTCGGTCGACATAGCCCGATCCTATCTACACCTGTCAAGCCATACCCTACTCCACCTGACTCGAGTCCTCGGCAGACGCCGAGCGAGACTTTTGAAGCATTGGTACCTGTGCCGTTAGAGCTGCACAAGAGAAAAGCGCATGACAAGCAAATACCAGAACCATGCACGCCGACCAAACAAAGCAGCATCAACGTGCCATTTACACCATTCCATGACATCAAAAAAGACATTGACACTTTGATCGAGGAGATTCCTGCGGATCTCGAGGACGTTACTACGCCATCTGACAAGATAGTTGTCCAACGATCGCAAACTCGCAACAGCACTCGACTGTCCCTGTTCCTCTACTCACCAAGCAAAGGCAGATCAATACCCTCTCCAGCTGGTCGTGGAACAGCAGACACACATGCGGCGACAGAACATGAGCCGCAAATCTCTACTACCGCGGAAGAAGATACGAAGCGAGCCGTGATCGTGGCAGACAGCACGAAGCCCTCTCTGCTCGGCCGCGCGCGGCAAAAGCTCAAGCACGTTATTCTGCTCATCATCCCGCATGCCCGTGCTCATAAAGAGGTCAAGAGATCTTCACATTCGGGTGTCAGCAAGACGACAAAGCATCGAGGGCCACTGAATCGCGTCTCGAACAGACCAGTTGAGATTGCGGTGAGTTCGGAATCCAACCCATCACGACCGACCTGGCTAGAGCGAAGCGCCGCAATGCCAAACAATCTCTCAAAGGAGATGTCATTCCCTGTCATCACAGCCAACGAGTCGGTTTGGCGCCGTGTGCCAGAGGACATCACAAGTACGTCACGGAAACCGCTACCCATCAGACGTAGCCCACAGACGAGCTCTTCGCCCAACGTCCGCAACGTCAAGACCGGTAAAGTGAGCCTACATTCGCACAATCGAGTACAATCACAACGAGTATCGGTCCTGGACTTCGTGCTTGTGAAGCATGACATCGCCTTGAGTCAAGCTCTACTATCCATCAAGGCAGCGGTCTCCTTATGTGTGATGGCTATCGCGGCTGGCGCAGATTTCCTGGTCGTGGATCGTCCGACCCAGTCCAGATCGAAGAGAAAGTCAGGTGGCTATACTCATCGTCGCTCGTTCAAGTGGATGTCAGGCGCTAAGTAGTGGGTCCGCCGGAAAGACGATGTATCCGTGTCTCAGTCAGGTCGGCGCGGCACATTTCCTTTGAGGTGCAAGCAAACGGGAAGCGAAGCCTCGATTGATTCGGAGAAGGGTAAACCTGCTAGTGATCGATTCGGAGCATGCGGTCCTGTGCTCGCCAAACATGGTGTTGGGTAAGCAAAGGTAGGCTGGCAGCGAGCATTTTGCAAACGCCTTCTGGCAGCCTCGGTCTCGGATGTATCAGAATGTTTAATTCGCGCCCCTTTCTTTGTTCTCTCATATCTTCTGCCTTTGCCCACCTACATTACTCCTTTCCTTCATCGACTTTCGTACAACGAGTTCGCCACTATACTTCTTCCAACTTCAGATTATATTCGCAGCCTTATGCAGGCTCTGCACGGCCCGATGCTCGCACACCAATTCCTGCGATGGCATCGCCTGCTGGGTCTCCCGCTGCGACGATGCCCACCCATATTGCCGCCAACACAATCGCGCTGCGGAATCACGGGACTTTGCTTTGTCCATGGTCAGGCTCAAGAGAACAGAGCACTTCACTTTGTTCAAAGTGTTCGCTTTGTGATTGTCTGCGCTTTGTGTCTCAGAACAAAGCTGGGCCATGCATCGCACCACACAATGGCCTTGTCTCTGGTCCTGGCGCAGAGGGTGACCCGCGAATACAAAAGGGACTGTCGTACTCACCAGGTGCACACCACCTTTCGGACCAAACTTGCAACTGACAAGACTTTCAGAAGACTCTTGATAGCTGGCCTATCGATCTGAAAGGCTTGACACAGGAACAAGCCGCTCCGAGTGGTCACATCTGATCCTTTTTTCAGCAACCAGAAACAAGCACTTCGCCATCTGGAATGGCGCCAAACCGACGGAACCGGGTAGGTTCCCTTTACAATACAGCTGAAGCACAGCCGAGCGAGCAAGAGCTCGCCCTAAGCAAATCCTTGGCTAACCCAAGGATAAGAAGTCTACGCCCACGGCCTGCCTCTAGGCAAGGGCATCGCCCCGATGGTCATCCCGTGAGGGATGACAGTCTCCCACAAGTGCCGATGGCGTACCCTCCTGCGCCGCCACAGGACTATTCTCTGTGGCCACCCGTCGACCCTGCTGCATATGAACGCATGCAGCAGGGTCCTGCACCTGCCCAGCCGCCCCCGGTAACGAACAGCGTGGACCGTTTCGAGGAATTCCTCGTCTCTCTACCATTCGAGCCAGTGGACCGAGCCCTCGCCGACACATATGATGCCGGAAAATCGGTGGCGAAGAAGGTTGGTCGAGCAGCATCGAAGGGGCTACAGCGAATCCCACAAGCGTTCCGGCGACCAGAGCGAGAGGCTCCCGAACCAGTGATTGGAAATCCAACACTGGTCGAATGGGACAACCCGTCTGGCCATGAGCTGGTCAGTCTGACAAGGGCTCGGGCAATTGAGCCACTCCGAGCTAAGGGGTGGTGGGATACTGAGGAGGAAATCGCCAGGCGAGCTGAGAGAGATGCTGCCGCTTCGGCTGCACCTCAGAACATCATCCTCGCGAAAGCTGCTGCTGAGGAACACTCTTCCCGCCGTCCAGTGACTGCCCTCGGACGCCAACGGACCGCTGCAGTCCTGCAGACTGCGACCGCTGGCTGGACTGATGAAGAGCTTGCTGCGACATCGCATCCAGCGACAGATGAATGGGTGCGAGGTCACGTGCCGTCGTCTCCTAGACCTGCGGCCGCTGCTGCGCGTCCTGAGCCTCCCCGACCTGGCACTGAGCCAAAGCCACGCCGACGCGTGGTAGAGTCCACATGGGGAGACTTTCAGAGGGCTGCAGAGAAGAGCGACACGCCGCCAGAGCCTTCGCCACCAATGGCGACTGTGCCCGAGCCATTGTTCGCACCGGAGTATCCCAGATACAATGGTGCACACGAAATGAGCAGGACCACCCGCAAGCCGGTGGCAGACGTCCAGGTGGACAAATCTCTACCACCGAGCCCACGTCCCGACTCGCCTCGTCGAAGAACCGTTCTCCCTCCTCGCAGCCCCGACGAGGGTCTGCGATCGGCTGTCCCTCTTGCCTTGCGCCCCGGTACCCAGTACCGGCCATCGTACAGGCCAGTGAGGATCGAGCCGTATGTCGAGCCAGACGAGGAGGACCAGGGGACACGAGCAGCGGCACTAGACCTGCTCGAAGGCCGGACTGAAGAAGCCTCAGTGCGCGGCAAGAATGTCCGCACTGGCGAGATCAAGGCCCAAGTCCACCAGGTCCACGAAGGCAAACCGGTAGACTCATGGCACGTTCAACCTGGCCGCGCTCCCAGGTTCACGGAACATCTTCAGCCTCGCGCATCAGACGAGGATGATGATGCCACCAATATCTGGAAGCAGCTGGAGGAGGTCGCCGGGTACGCTGGCTTCAGGGAACGGTAAGCGACAAGCGGCGAGACAGACAACTTGATAAGGCACTTCGGTATGGCGGCTCAACATGGTAACACAGCAAGGATCTGAAACGACTGTATAGCTCGAGACTGATGACTAGAATGATGCAACGATTTATGAATGGATGAACGACTTGTGAGCATTTTGTACTAGTATTGACAATTTTCTTGGGGAATTTTGGGCCGTGGAGGTTTTCTGACAATGGAACTCATGTTGCGAACTGACTGACCCTTTTTGCCTATTCATTATCTCTACTTCGCTATCCTTGGCATTCTGAACTTCCCACCGATCTGTTCCAAATATCATCTGCTCTCATAAGTTGTCCCAACAACTGCTGAGACGAGCTGATTCCATATGCAACAAGACGTACTTCACGTGCTAGAAGGGTGAATGGGGAAACATTCACACTTTCGATCATCTTGCCAGCTCCAGGTGACAGTCATTCACATGCTCGGGCGCGTGAAGTGCCAGAACTTGGACAGAAGTGCACAAAACAATGATATCAACCCCAACTTACTTGACCCAACATCCCCGAACTCAACATGTATCCAACTACTTCCCAAAACCCCAAGCCAACAGGCAAACGAGTCCGATCCCTCGACCAAAACACACAGCAGCACCAAAGTGAAATCATGAAGCCGGGCCACATCTCTCGTCCAAATGTCCGGAGCATCGATTCCGCTCCATATGAAGCTCGGCGACAGAACCGCACAGGTTCATTTCCCGCAACAGTGCTGCCTCCCCTCAACGTCGTCAAACGAAAGCCTGTTCCCATTGGGGACGAGGACAAGGCCCAAGACACCAACCCACCCTCTGAAGAGGCGAAGCACGATTCGAAAATCTTCCAAGAAGGGAAAAAGATCTCACAGAGGTACGACCAGTCTGCCAAGCCGCAATCGGGTTACACTACTCCGCTGTCCTTAGCCTCTCACAATTCGGTCGGCGCCCGAGCAGAGCAGCCTTCCGAGCGAAAACCCGATCCAGATCCGCGAAAGCCTGAGAGTCCACCAAGTGTGTACGAACAGCTCATGGAGTTCCATCGCCAGATCATGGAAGATGTCCGGGAAGAGGAAGGGGAGCCAGACGGAGAAGAAGAAGAAGAAGAAGAGGAGGAGATGGCAGCAGCATCTGCTTGCCTTGATTATTGGAGTGAGTATTCAAGCCTGGTAAAGTGTGTAGAGAAGGCGATTTCCGACTCAATGATGACAGGACCTGAATTTGGTGGGCACGACTCCACCGAAGCTTCGAAGAAGAGCAGCCGCGAAGAAAACACAGTTCCCGACTTGGGATGCTCAGCACGAGATTCTGGAGGAGTCAGTCGCCAGCAGCTACGAAAGGACAGCGTGCTGAGTAGTCCGAACGGGCTTCGTACTCGGTCGATGCCGGATGATGCACGCAACGGCCGTGTGAGGATTCGCGACAAAGAGAACACAGCGACTGCGAAGCAGGATTCCCGTCGTGAGTCAACGTCCTGGTGGAAGTTCGAGTAGGTGGGCACTTTCGAGGTGCGGGCGGCGCTCTGGGACCGGAGGGAGAGCGAGAGCGAGACTGATGTGCGAGTCCGTATCGATGTGGTGAGACGACGGAGATAGCTGCCACGTGAAGGTTGGGAAGCGCAATATTTGATTCACATACAGTGCCATGAAACATTCGGCACCTCTTCGTAGACTCTTTTGCAACGTATATCAAACCTGCATGGATTTCTCGGTAGCGTGCTCATGCGGCGCAATGGCTGACGGGATTGCAGTAAGCTGGACGGTGATGGAAGTGCGACGAGCGATGCAGTAGAGGTCGGCCTGAGCAGCTTACGATTACTGCGGAATGCCTCATGATGTTGCAGTACTCGAAGATTCTAGAGGAGTGGTGGGAAGATGATAGTACAGGGGTTGGTGTCAGAGCGAGATGAAGAGTGCAACGCGTGTGGTGTCACCGGAGCAATCACATGCACGAGCTCAAATGGGATGGAGCTGTGGCTGCCAAGGCGGAGCGTCGTCTTCTTCCTTCCTCCTGCGGGTCAGCTCCACCTCTGCACGAAGTCGTTGTGGAGGGACGAGTGTCGGGACGTTGACTTTCGAGTCGCAGCGTGCACCGGGGAAGCTGGCGATCCATTGCCTGTTCACATCACCGACTGTTCACATCCACCCATCACCACCGCACCACCGCTCCGCTCCTCCCCATCTCCTTCCTCCCAGGTTCTACGGACCGCTTCCACTCGCTTAGCCCGGCTGTGAGATAACAAGCGACGCGACGCGCAGCTGCTGTAGCACGACACTGCGCAAGCTGCCTGCATCGCCCACCACCCGCCGTTTTGTACAAACTCTCCGTCCGGGTGCGACACGACCGATATTGCTGAGAGGGGAAGTCCATCTGCTGGTTCCCAGCACCGGTGAGGAGTAGAAGGGGTGGAGATTCGCACACACATCCACACACCACACACATGGCTTCCGACTACAGGATACGCCTGATCACACTGCTCCTGACTGGTCTTCAGCTCGCAAACGCCTTCTACATTCCCGGTAAGACGATTCGGTCTCGCGATCGTATTCGAGACAGTGCTGACTGCGAACAGGCTGGTCAGTAAAGTCATATTCCGAAGGCGAGCCCATACCTTTATTCGTGAACAAAATCTACAGCGACAACACCCAAATCCAGTATGCCTATGCCGAATTGCCCTTCGTGTGCGCGCCTTCAGGTCGACAACGCCCGGGGACTGGCCTCATCTCAGGATCCAATGTCGCTTTGAACCTAGGGGAGGTGCTGCGTGGAGATCGCATCGTGGTGTCCGATTACGAACTCGAAATGGGTACCGATCAAGAGGCGCGATATCTCTGCAGTCAAAAGGTGGACAAGAGTGCGTTGAAGAAAGCCATCGAAGTCGTCAAGGACGGCTATGTCGCCGAATGGATCGTCGACAATCTTCCAGGAGCGACGAGCTTCGTTACGGTAGACAAGAGCAGAAAATACTATGCTTCGGGTTTCAAAATGGGCTACGAGGAGGTTTCAATGGTCACTGGACAGCCACGATACTTTCTCAACAACCACGTCACATTGGTCATTCGTTGGCATCGCGCCCCAGGACGAGACGGCGATCGAGGCAAGAAGGTGATTGTTGGCTTCGAAGTCTACGCGAAGTCCATCGGAGCTGGGAATCGCGATGCATCGGGACTTCCAGCGGATCTCCACGACATCAAAGCTGGAATGGAGCTCGCATATGGCAACTCTACTCTCAACGCGAGCGCGCTTCACGACCCCAATGTGTACCACGGCTACGACACTATCGACGACATGCCAGACGATGCGACTGTGACCATTCCGTACACCTACTCCGTGTACTTCCGTGAAGAGGACAGGGTAGACTGGTCGAACCGATGGGACCTGTATTTCGTGAATCAGGAAGACAGCAATGGCATCCACTGGCTCGCCATAATCAATTCACTCGTCATATTTGGTGGACTGTCCACAGCAGTCGCTTACATCCTGACCCGCACCATTCGAGGCGAAATTGCAGGCTACAGAGAGTTGGGCATGGAGGAAGGAAAGCTTCGCATTGGCAAGCGAAACAAAGGCACCAAAACGCCCCCCAAGACGGGTGCAGATCAAGGCGGACTACTCGAGAAGGTCGATGGCCTTGCACAGCCCGAAGATGCTGACTCGGACGACGAAGACGTCCTAGAAGATATCACGGGCTGGAAGCTGGTTCACGGCGATGTCTTTCGGGAACCTGCACACGGCCGACTCCTCGCGCCCCTGATCGGATCTGGCATGCAACTCGTGTTCATGTCTGTCGGACTCCTGGCTCTTTCGTGCTTTGGCGTTCTCAATCCGTCTTTCCGTGGCGGCTTCGTGTCTGTGGGCTTCGCGCTGTTCATTGTTGCCGGCGCCTTCTCGGGCTACTTCTCAGCACGCATCTACAAGACGGTTGGAGGTAACAACTTCCAACACATTGCCATTGTCACTGCCACCCTCTTCCCTGGCCTTCTCTTCGCAACAACATTCGTGCTCAATCTTTTCGTCTGGATCCAGGCTTCTTCCACTGCCATTCCATTTGGCACCCTACTCGGCCTGATCGCACTTTGGCTTCTAGTGCAATTGCCTCTTGTCTACGTGGGCAGCTACTACGGCTTCAACAAGGCTGGCGCATACGCACACCCCATTCGACCAACCAAAGTGCCGCGTCAGATCCCACAGCAAGCTTGGTACAGCCGCCAAGCCCAAACCATCTTGCTCGCTGGTTTGATCCCCTTCGCTGTCATCTTCATCGAGCTCATGTTCGTTTTCCGCAGCCTCTGGCAGGACAAGAGCGGTTATTACTACGTCTTTGGCTACATGGCCGTGGTCTCCTCCATTCTCATTCTGGCTGTCATGGAGACGACAGTTATTGCTGTCTACGTACAGCTTTGCTCTGAGGTATGTGATACTATTTGAAAACTGACATACACATGCTAATACACATGACAGAACTATCACTGGTGGTGGCAATCTTTCTTTATCGGCGGGTCCTCTTCCATCTGGATATTCCTTTATTGTGTATATTACTACTTCAACCACCTCCACATCACGGGTCTGGCGAGTACGATGCTGTTCTTCAGCTATAGTTTTCTGGCATGTCTGACGTATGGGCTCCTCACCGGCACCATCGGCTTCCTCACGGCATATGCGTTTGTGAGGAGGATATACAGCGCAATCAAGGTAGATTGAGTCAATCGCCTTTGAATATAAACGTATAAGTTTTCACGAGAGCTTGGCTTCCTACGAGCCAACTCTTTTTGCAGAAGTTCATTCCAATGTCCAGGCCCGCGCCGGGACCATTGTTGGTGCTTCAGGATACGTGAGAACCACCTCTCGAATTGGCCGCACAGGAGCGGAAGCTGAATGCTTTGGCTCAGCGACATCGAGAAGCAATATTCTGTCGCTCGTTGGATGTCGCAGGCATATTCTGGTTCCACAATTGCATACTTCAGTCTGATGTGACAATCATTTACAACCTCCGAAGGTAGGGTTCAGGCACTTGGTTGGAGAAACTGAGGCAGACTGCCAACACGGCTAGTCGCAATGCCTGCATCCACGGCTTGGGGAAACGGAGAGGGTGAGGACGTGAGTGAAAAGCGATTGAGCGATCCTCACTGGTAGTCGGGATGAAATCCTGATACAAATAACTCGAAAGAGACAATAAATAATGTGAAAAGCCAAATGGACAGTGATTTGCATGATGAAATTGCGTTCGATTCAATATATTCATATATGTTGAAGCCAGCGAGTCTGGAATATTTGACCTTGATATCACGCTGCATTCCATAAGTTCCCGCCCTAGCGCCATCCCAGCAAACCCAACTGCTCCCAATCATCCCCTTTCTGACAATTCGTCTCGTGCATACGCTCAATCGCCTGACGAACATCTTGCGACATACCGAACTCTTCTCCCACACGCGAGGGATTGAATCCTGGCGACAAGGGCGGCGGCTGCACAGCAGTGTAGGGGCGAAACAGCGGAGAGAGTGGGCTACATGGCGCACAATGAAATTCACCATCCAACACGACCGTTCTGCGATTGTGACGCTTCATTTTGAGGTTCGAACGGCGTTCTAGCGTGCTCAGTGGGGAAGAGTTGAGTGCGCCTCCTGGACTGCGAGCTCGGAAGCGGGAGTCGTTGATGTCGGGGGCACTGGTCCCTGGCCTCAAGCTGGGAGGGGAAAACGGGTCGAGCATCGAAATGCGAGGGTAGAAAGACCATCTTGTTGGAGATCCTGATGATGGCGACAAAGGTGATGCGGACGCAGAGGTAGGACTCGCGTGGCGGGTGAGAGCTTTGAGTGCTTGGACTCTACGCTGGAATCGTGAGCAGCGTTTTGATGCCGGCTCGATGTTTCCGTGATGCTCTTCTGGACCCTGCTCGTTGTTGGGGATATTGCTTGTTGTGACTTCGTCGACTGCGCCGAGAAATGTGCTGCGCGTGGGAGGCGCAATGGCAGCTTGGTCGGAGTGCTCCGAGTATACACTGCTTGCAGGAGAGACGAGATCTCTCAAGGCTCCCCGCAGATGGGTGGAGACCGCATGGCTGCGCCGCCAAAGCGACGATGCTGCAATCGGGCTTGGAGAGTTCGGAGGCGGCAATGATGAAGTCGAAATGCGCAGGTTCGCGAGAGCGAGTCTGCGATGTGTAGACATTTTACAACTTGTTTCTACCAATATGTTCAGCGTTCACTAGTTCTGTAGTTCTCTTCTCAAATTTCAACTCGTAGTTCTGGTGTTTCCGATCTAGTGCCAGCACTAGATAGTCCACGTCGAGCAGAAGAGACGAAGAACTGATAATAGAAGGACTCAACAATCCTCGATGCACCCCGCTGACTCTTGTACTTTTCCGCAGGTCATGCCGAGAACTTGCGTTGTGTTGGAACTTGCCATCATCCAATCTGTGCAAAGGCACAATACCATTGTCCCCATTCTACGAGGGACCGAGGACCAAATGCACAAAGCTCTGCCGGCGACATCGATTAGTGTTACCGTGTCAGCTTTGTTCACACCAGTAGCAGATTCCAGCTGAAACATATCGAACTTTTCGCCACGCGTAAGGGGGAAAGTTTGGTCTTCGCAGAAGACAAAGGCAGACGGAATACTAAGTTCTTCCAGGCCTTTTGTTCACGGACAAGACTATTGTCCTGGACAAAGTATGAACCTGTCGGCCGCTGGTTGCTTGCTTGCAGTGTTCCGATGCAAAGGTCCTTGACGTGAACCATTCTGCTCTTCTGACCGGGCAAGGTTCAGATTGGCTGTGTTGCCGATTGTCCCGATGTAGGTGATTATGTTGGAACGCCGTCTCGTGATGTTCCACATCACATATGACTTCGCACTGTCCCGTTCTTGTAGCCGAGAGTGCACCTCCGAATTGGCGAGTAGTAGAGCTTTTGAAGAGTTGTTCTTGTCGATGATGCATGCCCTGGATCCACCGGGTCTCCAGTCTTCGTGTTGGAACGGCGAATATCTGACTGTGTGATCTGGAGCCGACAAAGAAAAGGCCTGTGTTTCACAGTTGCGCATTGGCCATGTATCTGCTTAATAGTCTTGTATACACATGAAGCTTCGTGAAATTCGCTTCCCTTACAGCTTTCTGCATTTCGCAGCGTTCACACCAGATCTATGCTCACTCCACGCTTGACACCCTCAGCATCCATTTAAAGCCGGTCAAGAGGGCCCCCGGCCTTCTTCTCGAGCTGAGCTTCCGCATCCCTGGCGTTTGCACCCGCCTTCCAGATCCTCTTGATGCCCTCGGTGAGACCAACGTCGTTCGTCTCGAATTCGTAGTATCCCCAGCCAACAACAAAGACCATCAACACGTTAAGCCAGTCGAAGATCTTGCGGGTCTTTGGTACACGCCATGTTGGGAAGTAATCTGTTATCGCAGCGCTAGAGACGAAGACATCAGTCATACACTAGCAACCGGGGTCTCGACAGAGGCTAGCTTACCCGAATCCAATATATGTGTGCAGAATGGTCAGACCGATCAAGGTACCGTCCAAGATCGGGTTTAACGAGCCCACGGCAAAGGGCATGACGGTCAAGGGAACGAGGCCGATCGAGATAGCTCTGTACAGCACTTGTCTTAGTATGTTTCCTTGCCAACGACTCATTTCATATTGTCTGAAGATGTTCTCCATGTGCACCAGTCCCCGCGTACCTCTCCATTGTCCAGTGATAGCTTCCATGGGTCGGGTGTGGGTCTGGGACAGGCGCAGGGTCGTTCACACCTCCTCGGACGACTTGTGGAAGAGGAGGGAGGATCATTCGTGCGGCAGAGGTCTGGAAAGCAGATCGCGCGACTCGCGTGGTCAATGGTGTTCGCTGGCTCGCCCGCAGGCTGGCGATGATGGACGAGGATGCGCGCTGCATGGAGGCGGCCTGAGCCTGGCGAAGGAGCGCGGATCGCAGTGCGGAGGCCATGACTGCGGTGGTGGAGCTGGTGGAAGAGCAGACGGACGTTCGTCGTGTGCAGGTGGAATGTCGTCAAGGATGCGCTCTGCTATTGCCGGCGATTATGCCCGAGGCTCATCCAAATTCCCTGCCCCGTGACTGGCTGCTGAAGGCGAGGACGACTTTTGGCAGGAGTTGTGGAAAATAGCTACGAGATGTCTCGCAGCCATGGTATGAAAAACTCAGGATATGATAATTCCGGGGAACACCATGTAGAGAGTACTATATGTGTAGACTGTGTTGTCGTCTTGTATGCATATTCGTCAAGTGAATTGTAGTACCAGTGCTTGTTGGATCGCGGGTCTCAGCTTTGAGGTCAGCATTGCGGTCCTTCCCGAGAAAACATGAGCGAGCTTTCACTTGGGCCGTCGAGACTCGCGAACACCGCATCCACCACCGCTCCTCCGACACCACACCACAGGCCATGGCATCTCGAAGGCTGGCGCTGAGCCTGCAGTCGGGTCTCCGCGCCCAGCGCGCCATCAACGCCGTCAAGCCCAGCATCACCCGCCGCGCTCTGGCGACTCCTGTTAGCCATGGATCCACCACCGAATCGACCACGCTGAGCAACGGCTTCACGGTAAGGCAGCCATTGGACATGGCCATCACCACGAGGAGGACCGGAGAGCTGATGAGGGCATGATAGATCGCTACGGAATACTCTCCCTATGCGCAGACGTCGACCGTCGGCGTGTGGATTGACGCTGGCTCGCGCGCAGAGACGGATAAGACCAACGGCACCGCACACTTCCTCGAGCACTTGGCCTTCAAGGGCACACAAAAGCGCAGCCAGTCGCAGTTGGAGCTCGAGATTGAGAACATGGGTGGACACCTCAATGCCTACACATCTCGCGAGAACACCGTCTACTACGCCAAGAGCTTCAACAGCGATGTGCCCGCCTCCGTCGACATCCTCGCCGATATCCTGCAGAACAGCAAGCTCGAGAACTCCGCCATTGAGCGTGAAAGGGATGTTATTCTCCGCGAGCAAGAAGAGGTGGACAAGCAGTTGGAGGAGGTTGTCTTCGACCATTTGCACGCAACCGCCTTCCAGAACCAGGCCCTCGGCCGCACCATCCTGGGTCCAAAGGAGAACATTCTGAGCATCCAGCGCAACGATCTTGAGAACTACATCAAGACCAACTACACTGCCGACCGCATGGTCCTTGTCGGTGCTGGTGGTGTCCCTCACGATCAGATGGTCCAGCTTGCTGAGAAGTACTTCGCCAACATTCCAGCATACAATCCCAACGCACAAAACAACGCTTTCCAGCGTGGTCTGGGCTCAAAGCCAGACTTTGTTGGATCCGAGGTCAGGATACGAGACGACACGCTGCCCACTGCCAACATCGCAATTGCAGTTGAGGGTGTCAGCTGGAAGGACGACGATTACTTCACTGCTCTCGTAACACAGGCCATTGTTGGAAACTGGGACCGCAGCATGGGTAACTCCCCCTACCTCGGCTCCAAGCTTTCGACCTTCGTCCACGACCACAAGCTCGCCAACTCTTTCATGTCCTTCTCGACTTCATACTCCGACACTGGTCTCTGGGGTATCTACCTGGTGACCGACGCCGTGACCCGCATTGACGATCTTGTCCACTTCACTCTCCGCGAATGGTCTCGTCTGTCATTCAACGTCACTGAGGCAGAGACCGAGCGTGCCAAGCAGCAACTCAAGGCATCTATCCTCCTCTCGCTCGACGGCACCACCGCAGTCGCCGAGGATATTGGACGACAAATCATCACCACCGGCCGCCGACTTGCACCAGAGGAGGTTGAGCGAGTAGTCGGAGCCATTACAGCCAAGGACGTCATGCGATTCGCACAGGAGAAGCTGTGGGATCGTGATATTGCCGTCTCGGCTGTTGGACAAATCGAGGGTCTGCTCGACTACAACAGAATCCGCAACGATATGAGCCGGAATCTGTCATAGACGAGGGATGATGATAGAAAGGGTTGAGAGGGGAGGTGGTGTGTAGCAACAAAAAAGAGAAACACAGTGTAATCTCATAGAAACCACATCTCCTCGAGGTCTATCTTCGTCGAGAGCTGCTCAGCGCGCGCTGTTGAACGAATGTAGATCTTGTTGTGTATATTTAGCACATTGTTTGAGCTTCACCTTTTCCTTTGAGTTTAAGCCATTTCTGCCATCGTCAGTACTTAAGCGTAGGGAGTCACGGAACGCCCCACAAATGGCTCGTAGAAACCGATGAGCCGCTATCGAGAGAGTCCTCTCTTGCTTTGTCTTCAACCTGATCAATAGCAGACAACGAAGACAGATGATTGGCGGTATCGAGGATGTTATTTAACTGCAGGCACGGCTGGTTCCATCAGATTCTACATGTGCGTTTTGCTAGCTCGTTGAAACATCTCAACTGATTGCGAATTACACAGTCATTGCTCTTCGCGGTTGTCTGATTCCCTTGCATTCTGTTGAGCGACACACTCTGCGTGAGCGAAGGCGATGAATGATGAATCTTGACTCGTACATCTTCTATTCGCGCGTGGAGCTTTTAACGTCGCTTTGCGAGTTCTGACTGCAGCCAAGCTACAATCGTCATGTCTCGTGCTGCATGACTGCAGAGGCGTGTTTCTGGCAGAACACATGGTGGGCCGTGGCTTGCGTTGGCAGAAAGCGAGAAATGTCCGCTGTGTTGCCGCTTTTGGTTCTTTGGATCTTAACTTGTAGACCTGTCTATCGAGGAAGTTCTCCTAGCAGCAAACTGCGATCTGTACTGGCAGAGAGCACTAGCAAAAGTGTCAGTCGGTTTATAAATATGCGGAGCGTTGAACGGCAACTTACCCATTGATCCATCAGGCGATATTCGCACATCGTTCACAGTGCCCTTGTGCCCAGGCAGCTTGTGCATCAGCTTTCCATCCTTACTGTTCCAAATGGTCACTGTCCCATCACCACCTCCAGCAGCCACTCTGCGGCCCTCGCCATCCCAGCAGGCACGAATGAGATTCTTCTCCAACCCAGCTTGCGCCCCGTCGAATGTCCCGATCGCCCTGTCCGCTGGTGCAAAAGGCCTGACATCCCATGTCCTCACCGTGGAATCATGCGAGTATGACAGCAAACTCTGCTGATCTGGCGAAATAGCGAGACTGGTGATCGTGTCCGTATGCCCTTTGAGTTCATACGTCGTCTTCTTCATGCGCAAATCCCACACTTTGATCTCATTATCAATTCCTCCACTGAATAGCTCATTCCCTGCTTCAGCCAAACACACAGCCGTAACAGGAAGGTCGGTTTCGATGTAATCCAACGCAGCTTTTTGTCTCGGGTCCCATATCGATATGGAACCATCGTCACTTCCGCTTACGAGAAATTCTTCGCCTCTTTTGCTTACGTCGAGACAGTTGATAACTTCTTCATGTCCAACGTGTCTCCGTATTCGTTCTCCTGTTTCGACGTTGAAGCTCGCGACGTGTTTGTCCGCGCTGGCAGTGTAGATGACTTGACTATCGCGTGACCAGTGAAGATCGAGAATTGCGGATTTGTGGCCTGTGAGAATACCGTAGTTCGCGCATTCGCCGGATGTATTCCAGAGGAGGATGTTGCGGTCCATGGAGCCAGATGCGATGTGGGCGCCTGTGGGATCGAATCGAGCTGCGAAGACTTCGCCCGTGTGGCCTGGTATTCATTAGCATGACGCCTTTCCTTCATACGGTTTATGGTGTATCACTATCTTACCACTCAACTCCATCACTGGTGCTTGTAGGCCTTGTGCGCCTTGTCCCTACTCATCCATCCTGATCAGCCATTGCTTCCTTTTTATGCCGCTTTAGCATTGTTTGATCGCGAGCAGTCCCGATGAAGGTACTCACCACGCCATTGCTCTGTACCAGAGCTCCGTTCATGTCCCCATTGGATCTCTGCCTCTTGACCAGTTGTGTGCTGCCAAATGACTGGTCCGCAGCTCTTTTCTCGCCCGACATCTTCACAAGCGTGATATTTCCCACTCTCCCGATTGTTGTATTGTCCAGTCGATTCGCGTTGCTTCGCGGGTTTGCAGCGTTGTAGGCGAGTGTTTGCGACTGTGAAGCTTGCAGTCCAAAAAAGACTTCACTTTCCAAAGATCTCCACTGCACTACGACGGGGGCCGAAACCTTAGTAGTTGCCACTACGAATTTCGATCAAATCACCTACGTAAACAGCGCTATTACTACCTCTATTACGCCCTCTATTACTCGCAATACACTCGCAGCATGCCTCGCTATACTGTCGATTATAGTTAATAGTATAGCTTTATTAAGGAACGCGTAGAGATAGGTATACTCCGAGCTACTATTATTTCTAAGCTTA